>CAEGAF010139875.1:0-20546 GCA_903067075.1 Micropoecilia bifurca
TAGACCAACGACACATAGCAACGACACATCTACACATATGGCTTCTACTTTTTTTTGATACAGATGGAACCCCATATCCTAAATCTGATTGTTAAAATAATTTTTTAATATGCTGAAACTATTTAATAAATGTTAATAGTGTTATTATCAATGAGGATGATGGTCGACGTCCTTCCTCGGTTCCTTTGCCGCATGTCTTCCCCCCTTTTCTCTGCCTCCTTCCTCTCGAACTACTGTCAAATAAAACCAGCTAGTCTTTTTTTATTGTTTTTCTTAAAACTGTTTAAAAAGACAAATAAGACTAATTAAACAAATGTAGTCTGAAGACTCACACCACACTTGACAAAGCATTTAATGTGTCATTTTTAGTGAATTTGCCTACAATATTTCAAATATTTTATTGATTCTCAGTCAGTCAAGGTAAATGAAGAACCAACTGTGGTAACAACCTCCATCATAGTAAGAGGGTGAAGATGAAAAATTATGAGTAACTCTGTTCAGGTGAAGTTCACTGGAGAGGCAAATTACATTTCTGAGAAAATGTAATTCCTGCATCTCATCCTTTCAGCAGACTTCCAAGGGTAATTGCAGAATTGCGAATAGATACCGTAGTGATAATTACAGACTAGCTTTCTAATGTTTCTAAAGTCTGTGACAAGTACTTTGTGCAAAAACTGTTTTTTTAAAAAGTTGCATGAGAAACACCATTGGAGGTGGAGCTGCATCCTTTTATTTGAAAAAGTAGAAGCAGAAACAGAAAAAAGTGATAGATCCTGGGTTTGTTTTTGCGTTGAAACAAAGATGACAGTTCACTATAGAAACTGAAGGATTATGGTTGTTTATTTTGTAAAGCTTCATTCTAAAAGAGATATTTTATTAATGTGGAGTCCCACAAGATCTGATGTTCCGACCTCACATTTTAACTTGTACATGATAATAAAAAGCATGTTCCCCCAATATGAGTCTTTATTACTTTCTCTATGTTTATCATAAAATGTTTCAGATCATCAAACTACTTTAAGTGTTATGAACAGAAAATAAATCCAACCCTACAGCCTTGTTTCAAAAAGTGGTTGGATCAGCCTTAGCAACAACGGTAATTAAACGTTTACGATGATTCTTTGCCAAATTGTTGTAATTCAGCCACACAGCAGGGTTTTTAAGCATGAGACCCTTTTTTGAAGCCATGCCACAGGGTTTCTATTGGATTCAGATCAGGACTTTAACTAGGCCACTTGATGTTCTCCTTAACCTTAACACCTGTTCAGACCTGAACCTGCTGGTGTGTTTTGGATTGTTGTCTTGCTGCAGAACCCAGGTTGGTTTCAGGGACAGACGGCCAGATGGACAGTCTCCTTCAGGACGTTTGGCTGGACGGAAGGATTCATGGTTCTTTCTGGTCCTGAACAGCAAAAAGGCCCCTGAGCATCACACTGCCAGCACCGTGTTTTACTGTTGGTATGATGCTTCCCTTCAGAAATAGTGTTCTTTATGAGAGGGAGGAATGAAGGAAGGACACAGAATGAAAGGATGGAAATAAGTAAAGAAGAAAAAGAGAAAAGATGGGAGAATATAAAAAAAGGAAGGAAGGAAATAAAAACAGAAGAGAAAGACAGAGGAAGCAAGGAAAAAAACATGGAAGGACAGAGAAAAAATGAAATAAAGAAGGGAGAAAGAGAGGAAAATGAGTAAAGATGGAAGGAATGAGAGTGAAAAAGGGGACGAAATTAAAAAGAATGAAAGAAAAAAGGAAGTGAAACAGAAGGAAGGACAGAAAGATAAGGAAAGGAGAAGAGAGGAAGGAATGAAGAAAGGAAGGAAAGAAATAGAGGAAAAAGGAAGAAACTGCTAATAACTTTGTCACCAAAAAGTTATGAGAAGAGTGATGACATCCATGGAAATATTAACATCACTACTACTTTTATTTGGCAAACAGCTTGAGTTTCTCTTTTCCGGTATACAGTTTATATATATTTATATATATATATATACTATAGTAAACCAACACATTCTGTTTGATAATAATTTTTTCTCAGTTTTATACATATTACAGCTTACAAATATAGCTGATCTTTTTGACAAAATTACAGATTCTGTTTCCGACACCTAAATTAGTATGCTATTATAAAAAAATCACACGTCATACATTCATGATTAGAAAAGGTAGGGCTATATGAAACCAGGAAAAGAATGAACGAAAACGAAAAACAACCACAGTTTACGCCAAATTGTTTCCATCGGGACGACCGGGGCAGGTCAGGGTTTCCCACGAGCAGAATGTCTTTCGCTCCGAATTGGACCGGCGAGTCATCAGAGTCCGAGCTACTGCGGAGAAAATCACCGGTACAGTGAGGATATCGAGGAACAACAACAATACCGCCACGCAGGGAGAAGAACCGGTAAATCTCTGCTCTCAGTCCGAACTTAGAAACTAACGAGGATGATTAAAAACTAAACTTTGCATCGCAGTTTTCCTTTCCAGCCCGGCATCTCCTTTTATTTATCCATCGGCGCATCTTAAGGCTTTAGTCTTATGCAAAAACATCCGAGACTCTTTCACGGCTCGCGACCTGCAGCGCGAGACGCCTGCTGAAGTTGGACATCTTTCTTACGTTTTGTAGGACAAAGTTGAACAGAACTGCATGAAGGGAGCTGCCGTTTAAAACCAATAAAACCAGAAGAAAACCCCAAACTGTCGCCACTGACAGGCAAAAAGATTTTTCTTTTCTTTTTTGCTCCTCGATGTGTGAAATCACTGGATCAGCTTGGCGGGTCGTACTGAAAAGGTGCTGCTGTTAAAAAAATGACAGCTGGCCTGTCATTGGTTCAATCCCAAAATTGCCCCCCGACTCAACTTCAATGAACTTCCTGGTTTTTTTTATACAAAGTATTGCTGAATATCAAGCGTTGCATTTGTATTTGTGTGTAATTACCGTTTGTTCGATTTGCTACTTGTTTTTCTTACGCAGAAAGATTTTTAAAAACCCCAAAATAAGACATGCTTTAATCAAACCAGTGCTCAGATATTTTTGTATATATATATATATATATATATATATATATATATATATATATATATATATTTTATCATTTAATAACATATAGCTCTCCGTATTCCTGCATTACTATATGAGAACATTTGCAAGCACTGATCTACAAAAAAAACAAACAAAAAAAACAAAAAACAAAAAAAACAACAGGAGCAAGTTGTTCCAAATCTCGTATTTGAACACTTGCTAAAAAACAAAAGTAGAATAAAAAGATAGACTAGCTTAATCCGGATCTTTTATAGCTATTTTGTTGCAAACCTTTTAACCATAATCTCCTCCACTAGCTTTGATGCTGACAACATGAAGCTGGACTGGACTTTGATATGTAAACACTGTGGCAGAGCTAAATGTACACTGCAAAAACACTAAAGCTCAACTACTTCTGGTCTAGTTTCATGAGCCAATATCTCAGTACATTTGAAATAATACAAAATATATAAAGGCTGCTTTACTCAATAATTCCTTCATATTGATGAAAAAATTGGAACTAGTGTTCCAATTGACAGATTATCCCATTTATCACATAGGGAAAATGTTTTAAGTGAAATAATCTGCCACTTTTTCATCAATATTAAAGAATTATTGACTCAAAACAAGTATCTATATCTTGCTGAAAAGTTAGTTGTAAGTCAGTTTTGTCTTATTTCAACAGTACTAAGATATTTGCACTAGAAAAAATACTTGGTGAGGTTTTGTGTTTTTGCAGTGTAAGACACAGACAGTGGAATGAAAAGAAGCAAACAGGGTAACACACTGTTCTCAGTTCAGGGTAAACACAATTCATTTTCATTTTTAAAAGATAAACTATCATTATGATAAATAAATATTCTATTTAAAATTGACCGATAATATTTCAATATATTGCCGTCATATATTCAGATTTTTTCCCCTTCTCATTAAGATAAAGATATCACTATATGTTTTTGGTTTGTGCTGTCATTCTAAATTATTACAAATTATATATATCTGTGGAATTTTATTGTATTTTTTATTATTATTTGTCTAAAGATGGATTCCACCTTTAAAAATAAATTTTCGAAAGAGCTGGCAGACAACTAGATGGAGGACGGAGAGGTACTGTGTGTATGACCCAAATGCGCGCACACACACACACACACACACACACACACACACACACACACACACACACACACACACACACACACACACACACACACCCCCTCTGTGATCTCCTCCTGGTACAAATGCTGACACTTGTTGGAATGACTCCGAAAACTTAACATATATGTGCGCAAGTGTCATCCGTAGCAACCGCTAAAAGGTGCAGAAATATAAAAGGCTGGAACGCTGCACAATGACGAGGAAAAGGCGGACTTTACAGTGGCCAAAATGCAGTGCTCTAAACTGACCCGTTCAAAGTATTTAGGTACTTTTAAACACAGTGTCTGTGGGTAAAACATTTACCCATACATAGGTGCATCTCGGTAAATCATAACATAATCAGAAAGTTGTATTATTTTGGTAATCCAATTCAATAGAGATTTCTTTTCCTTCCACTCAACTTTCCATTGGCTGCAACACTCCTATACAGCCAGTTTCTGCTGGAAACCGTTAAATCAGCAAGATTCCTCATGCCTCAAAACATTTCAGTATTAAAAATATACCTTTTAATTGGTCTTATGTAAAAAATTTAACTTCTGAGAGGCTGAATTATAGGTTTCCTTAACTACTAAAAGAAAATAAAAATACTCACTTTTCGTATAGACTCGCATTTTAAACAGATTTACCAAAACAAAGGAACCTTTTGATGATCTCCGACGTATCGAGATGCACCTGTAACTGTGTAAAAACAACATAAGTGCAAAATGTCAAAAAGTGATCAGGTTCATACTTACATTGTGCCATTAGCCCCTTTCTTGGTACAATCTAATGTACCCTTGCAGCATTTCTTTTACTTTCTTTTATTATTATTATTACTACCACAGCATCAGAGAATACTTGAAGCACCTGCCCCCACACACTGCAAAAAGGATATTGTAAAGTGTAACCATAAAAAGGTTGAAGCTGTGAAACGAGAACATAGACTTGTTATGGCACCGCACGATCCGACGTGGTCAAACAGAGGCGAGACGGGAACAGTCACCTTTCTTGGAGAACGTTTGTTTCACAGAGAAATTTTCTGTTCGCTTTTTTTGGAAAATGTCGGACCCTAACTCTCGGCTCTCTTCCTCTCTCAGCTTCCCCGGGTTTCCAGTGCTTCAACGGACTTCTCAGATACAAAAAAAATCTAAAAAGTCCGTGTTTTTTTCTTCTTTTATTCCCCCTATTTGCACCCATATAGTTTTGCATCAAAAAATATGTTTTTGTTAATCCTTTTTCCATTTTTTTTATTTCTCGTTCGCTCCCATGGACTGAGGATCCAGAGCTTGAATCCTGGTGAAGCTACATGTGTTGGGCATCCATGATGTCCAGGTATTTGGCCTCAATGATATGAGGAAGCACGTTGTTCCTGGAAGCAGGACAGAGAATATTCGTGTCAAGGTCCTATTTGTTACACCAGAACAAAGACTCAATGGCGCTAAAAACCAGAGTATGGCATAAAGATTGGTTAGATTGGGGCTAAATAAACAAAGTAAACTGAGCAGATTTAATTACTGTCAATGAAAGGTAACCCAAACCACTGCTGCCTGAGCTGATCTTAAATCATTGTTTGTAAAGGAAGAGAGTCTAAAATGTCATTATTGGTCTTATGTACAAGGTTTCTATGTACATTGGGAAAAAAATAAGTATATTTTTTTATTTTCTTGATATCTGAAAAAAAAATCTAATAATACTTAAACAGTGCTGTATTTTTTTTACATAATTTACATTTGAATTACATGTTTTATCTTTAATTTGCCACATTACACTATCCTTTTTTACATACCCAAAAGCTAATTGTTTTTGTACTGAATGCACAAACATACAAATCAATAAAGGTGCAGTCCTTAAACTGGATCTGAATGCCAGAAGCCAAAATGGCTTCTTCTTCTTTTAATAAATGGAGAAAAATGTATCAAAATTCCCAACTTCTGCTTTAAAACCTCTTTATTGTAGAATACTCTCAATTCTTAGTTGGCAAAAATAATAGTTACAAATAGGTGAATGTTTTTCAAAGTGAGGGTCTATAGGAAGAGTGAGGGGCACTTCAAAAAGCTGAGAAAAAAATATCAATTGACAAAATTTTTTTAGTCTTAGATTTTTTGTTATAATTGTTTTATCATAAAATGTAAGCTATTTTTCAAATGTTATAAACTATAGATAAAAATAGATTATTAAAATCAGATGTGACATGCTCTTCTTCCTGATTGGCTGCTTTGTTTTCATCAAGCTGCTTTGTTCCTCAAGCTAGATTAGCTAACATAGCTAGCAAGCGCAAAACGGACAAGAAGAAGACAGAAGCAACCCTGCTGCCACAAAAAAAAAGAACTTCTGGCTGACTAAACTCTGAAGGTATAATAAGGCAGCTAAAGCTTATGCTAAATGAATATAATAATTGTTGAGTAGTGAATAAAAGTGAACACAAACACTCTAAAAGTTGGTTTTTCTTTGCATATCTTGTAGCATTGTCTGTGGGTTTGTAAAGAGAATCCCTGGCAGAAGCTAATGCTGTTTGGGCGAGTATAGCATGGAAGAGTTTAGCAACCTCTGGTCTGAGTTATACCATATCCCAAATCTGTAAAATTACACTGTAACACAATGAATATTGAAAGCTAGTTTCAGTGTTTTGTTAGCGATTTAGCAAAACTACATACAAGACTTGTATTCAAACTGTGCAAGGTCAATGTTTGGACCCAAAATGTTCAAAATAAAAATAATCTAGAAATTTTAGCCTGCAAAAAACAGAATTTTAAAATGAAAAAGCAATTATCAGCTGCTAAAAACCTAGACATAGCTTATGAGTTAATGCTGATGACATTTCTATGCAACATAATTTGATCAACACATTAAATGCAGTGATTTAATTTGTAACGAAGCATTTAATCAGGAATGTGTGCTGCATTGTATACAGGCAGTAAAACTGTGACTAAACACATTTAGTAGATCACTCAGTAACATTTTATCATGTGCTTGCCAGAGGAATCAAAACCCCTTAGCAAACACAGATAACAGTTTCTGTCTCTATAGTGCACACTCTAAGATTGAGCTTCCATTTCAAGTGAGTGGAAAACATTTTTAATGATAAGAAATACAACTTTCAGAGCAAATGTTTCAAATTATGCACTGTTTACTCCTCTGCTAAAAACTCACCCAGCAAAGAATCCTGAATCAATACTTTACCAGGGCCTTCACAGAGATGTTTTTCTGTATTTCTGTTATCAGCTCCAGATCTGGTTTCTGATCTGCTCACAATTTGGAAAAGTTTGGGCACTTTCTTCATTTCATCAATCCAAATTATGTTAAGGGATTATGGAGTTGCCATGGTGAAAATACATCATCAAATGTTCCAGATATTAGTCTAATTAACTAATAGTAATCAAAATAAAAATATTTTTCACCCAACTGATACACTTCTTTTCTATAAATTGATTCCTATTGACACTATTGCATATTTGCATTTTATCTCCATATTGCAGCTTTTACTAAATAACGCTCCAGCATCAGCTTTCTTCACTTCTAATACTTTAAGCTACTTAAACTGATCACCAACTATAACCCTTTACTGTGGATTTATGGACATGTCAAGAAATTCTGCCGCGTAAACATCAGTATTCTGAGACACGATGTAGATCACTCCTATGAACCAGAGTAAACTAGTTAAGAGAACTTAGATGTTGCCACAGTGGCTCAACACTGACATTAATTAATCTCATGTTCTGATTCAACAGCAGAACCTGTTTTCATTTGATTTCACCGAAACATTTTCGGGCCACTCAGTTTAATCATATAAAGTTTGATTTGTGCGAACAGTCGCCTGCTCAATAATGAACGCTACAGTCTATGGATCGATTTAAAGGATCACAAATCTGGAACAATTGTAAAACAGCCGAAACACAGAGTTCCTTTAAATCTTGACTAAAAACCCACCTGTTTATTTGCTTTTGTATCATAATAAATGAAACTAAGCAACATTTCTGATGCAAAATGTAATGTTTCCATTGCTGAGTTTTGTGTTTTTATGATGTCAAACACTTTAAACTGCCTTGTTTCTAATAAGTGCTGTAAAGATAAACTTGATTGATTGACAAAATCACAAGATTAATAAAGAGAAAGCAAGACTAATAGAAATGTTGTTTAGTGAATAATTGATTACAGAAGTCTGTTTGTATGGATAGCCTGGGATAACAGAGCTGTGATCGTGACACAGACTTCTTCTTTAAGTTCTTAATTGTAATTTCCAGCCATTTTTACATCTTGATTTACTGCATCTTGTGACACACGTCTCAGGTCCATGATGTAAAATTTGGATAAAATGTGACATGAGGGTTCAGACTTTGAAAACAGTCAGATATGTAACTGATTTAGCTTCACTTATGGAAATGGCTCAAATCGGATTTTTCTTGCTGGTGTGAAAAGATCAGCTCAGGCTGCGGTGAAAAGTTGTGTATGGACAACATTCACCTGGTGTGTGAATCTAGCCTTAGAATCTCTGAACACCCAATTTTAGATCTACCAAAGTACGGGGCAAGGTAAGCAGCATGACTTCAGTTTGAGGAGTTTGTGTCCTCAGAGGAGCCAGAGATAAGATTTCTTGGTTTAAAATTCAAACCTTAAAAAAAAAAAGAAGCAAAAATTTTAGTTCTCAAAAAAAATTGTACAGTTAGAGAGATGAGAGATTTCGCTTTACACCACAAACATATCGTACAAGTTCGCCACAAAGGTTACATTTAACACCAAGGTGTCGAATTGCTGATGAACTGAAACGGTGTGAACGTCTCCACACACAAACACCTGAATGTCAAAACGGAGAAAATGGATTTCCAAGCTTCCCCATACGCACCTGATTGGGATTAGGAGGATCATGACCAGAGGGAAGATCATTTTCATGTACGGTATTGGAAACATGCCGAACGTGCACAGCACCAGCAGCTGCATTATCTGCAGGAAGGTGAAGTAGTGGATCTTCCTCTGGGGCACTTTGCGGATGTAGTGGGTAGGTGGGTAAGACGTCTGAGGGGAGTGAGAGGATAAAAGCTGATTAAAGTACAATCTCCCCCTGTGGCTGTGTTTCTACTGCAGTCTTAAGGAAATGATCACAGGCGGTGGACAGCCTACGCACCTCTGAGATTTGCACTTTTAAGTTCCAGTTTCAGATGACAACTTCTGTTTGCTTTCAGTAGCGCAAACTTGCCTAAGTTATGTTTGCAAACTTGGTTGCTACTATGAAACATTTTGGAAATTCTTATCACAATACTTATACTTATGAGTATTAAGAGCTTGTACTTAAAAATCAGGTTCAATGTCTGGATTTTTCGGTTTTCAGGTGTTTGAGGTTTTCATGCCTGACAGCCCTATAAACTCTGTATGGGGAGCAAAATCGCAACATTTGTTACATTTTCAGCTGCTGTTTATTATTCTGCCATTGTCAGTATTGCTGAGGTTTTTAAAATTAAGTCTGAATAAAAAAGGACATCCAAGGTGCTGTTTTTTTTTCTAGAAAACAGCATGAAATGTATGCTTTTTCCGGCTGCAAGACAGCGAGAGAGAGCAAGACGAGTTAGACTTGATATCAGAAAGACTGGGTGGAGTATAGCAAAGTTGCTTGGATGCATCTTTTTCAGTTATCAACATCTGCTACATAAAAATGTCTTGAATATCTCACAGTTAAAGGAGAAGATCTTTTAAAGAAATATCCTCTCATCGCTCAGAAAGAGAAAACAGAAAAAGCAAAATTGGCATCAACTGGTCACAATTTGCGATGGCTGCATCTGGAATTAAAATATCCTGGTGTCTTAAGCTGTAAAATAAGAATGAATAATACAGGAAATACACATCTAATGAACAGATTTTTCATTACACACACCATCTTTACATCCGTAACTGAGTATTTTTAAAATGTAACTTTTACTGTCTGGGTGTTTTTAAGCTCCAGATTTTTCTTCCAGGAGCATGTAGTTCCTGCTGCTACCATTTGGGGGCAGCAGCATGTAAAACATGGATTGAAAGGGTAAGCCTTGCTTTATCTCCTCACTGTTGAAGAGGCAAGGTTAAACCCGACACTGGGGATAAGAGACACACGAAAAATAAAGGAGATTCCTGCAGGTTTCTTTTGACAAAACTATTTAGTGGATATAAAATGTAATATTTTCAACTGATTGTGCAGGATCTTTACTGCATTTTAATAAAGCCAATATCAAATCAAAACATTAGTTTGGTTCTTTTTTAAATTTTATTTTGTAATTCCTTAAACCAAACCCTCAAAAACATCGCAAACAACAAATAAATAAAGATGTTATTGGATGAGAGGTGACTCTTGTGCTGGGCATCTAGTCAACTGTTTGATCTGCCGAGTCCCACAGCCAACATATGGGCGCACAAACCAACACACACACACACGCATACACACTCTCGCCCAGCACCCTGGCTCACCTGCTCCTTCAGGAGGAGAGCCATGCGGTCGCACATCTGGTTTCCGTCGATGGAGGTGAGGGCGATGTAGAGGAAGAGGCCGTACAGGACGGGTTTGGGGATCCACTGCAGCGGAACGGGCAGCAGCAGCAGAGACACGCCGATGAAGATGTTGGCAGCCAGAGACGTCAGCCGGGTCTCCTTCACCTGGACGATGCTGAGGAGAAACAAGACGACACACTATGAAAGGACGAAGTGTTTTTGAAAAATCATCTTCTGAATCATCAATTCAGACTTTCCTAAACATCAGGATTTATTAAGAAGAGAGAGGATATGAATGATACTTTTTTTGCTTTTGTTTGAAAAAGTAGATTTTGTTATGATGACAAAACAGGATCTTATAATTGATTAGAGATGCAAATCGTTCAGTAGCTGAGTTTCTGTTGTCCACAATTGCGTAATTTGACATGTTGGATAAATAATAAAATTTCTTCATAGAAACGCAGAAAAAAACCCTTGTTTTTTTGACAAAAAGTTTTGACACCTAGGATGAGGTTTTTCTTTTCCTCATCTGAATCAAAATTGGTTTATTTTGCAAAACTGCAATGGAAACACTTTTTATTTCATAATGAGACACATGATCAAGAGCTGGATGCTGCCGCTGGCGCAAACCAAGAAGAAGAAAACGACAGGAAGTTGTTGGGCGATAATGATGGGGGTCACGTGTTTTTTAGTGACTTATTGCATGAACCAACTTATTCACATGTGATTTTGTTTTGCACACATTTGTAAATGCAGTCAAGCGATTCGATTCAATTCTAATTTTTAGGGTCAAATTCGAAACCAATTTTTCTGTCTTGAGATTCAGTTTAAATAAAATCACTGAAAAAGAAAAAGACTGTATAACCAATAGGACATTTATTTAAAGCAATTCTATAAGGTTCCACACTGTATCAAATGTGTATTTAAACAAACAATTGGTTAATGCACAAAATTCTGTAATACCATTAATTGGTTAGATGCCTGGCTTATTCTTAAAAATAAAAAAACAAAACAATTATTTGAAATAATTATTCTTATCTCATATTCTAGAGGAGGAATTTCTGTCTCTGGACCAACGTGATTACATTTTGAAAAGCTGCAACATGCTGCCATTTTCTCTTTGTTTTAGCTGAGAACAGGTTTCCATTTCAAAACGCCATTTCAATGCCATACCAATACCAATGAGAGCCTGGAGGAGGGGCTTAGTGCTGTCAATCATTCTCATGTACTTGCTGCTAAATGTACTAATGGGAAAAATCCTTTAGGTGCCTACATCAGCGGCCATGCTAACATTAGCATTCATTATAGACTATGCTAGCTGCAGGGGAGAAGCAGTGCCACATGGAAGGTGATTGACAGTGGTAAGGCCCGCCTCCTGGCTCTGATTGGTTGTTTCTAGACAGCAGAGATGATCAATTTTTCGCAGATTATTCTTTTCATCCCATACTTGACATGGTGACAGTTCCAACAAATACGTACGTAAAAAACACACTACCCCTTTAAATCATGCTAAAAACAACTGTCTTTAGCTTTTCCTAACATGTTATAATTTTTTGTAAATTTGACAGATTGTTATTTTTTTTTTAGAATTGAAGATTATATAATTTCCATCCACCATGATAACATAAATGAACTTTTCTAAATGAACTAAAAGCGACTTAACACATCCTCATAGGGAGATTGGAGAATTTAAAGTATTCATTTTACACACAGACATGCCATCAAAAATACCAAATTGCATACTTTGTCCACAAAAAAAATAAAAAATAAAACCCTTGATTACATCTTCTGTCCTCACACAAGAAGTCTTCATTTATCACACTCTACTGCTTTATTAATCCTGATATGCAAAGTATAATCTCGCCTGGCTGTGGATGAAATGCTCAACTTAATCCTCTCATCTTTTAGAAACTCCTTCTCAGCTCATCCATCCTCAAAAGAAAACTGTTAGTTCCATGCTAATCAAGCAATCAAGAGAGAGCCTGCGCTTAAAAAAAAATCCCTGTCAGCACACGCTCTGAAGATGAACTTTCAACGCCTCCATTTGATCGTGTTCGGTGGCGAGAGGGCGGGCGAACTCACGTCTCGTAGAGGTGCCCCCCCTCCACCCGCTGCTCCACGAAAGCCAGCTGGCGCACATGGAGGGTGGAGTGGGGGAAGGCGGCGTGCATCCAGGGCAACCCCAGCACCGACATCAGGATGTTAATGAGGCCGGAGAGCATCAGGTCCCAGTGATACGCTGTGCCCTTTAGCAACCTGGGGTTCAGGAGAGGGAGAGAGGCGACATGTCACGGTCAAACAGGAAACAAAGGAAACAGTGTGAATGCAGACAAAGAGGATATGTAATTAAAAGCAAAGAAAAACACACAAACGGAGCGAGCGTACTTCTCCGTCTCATTCGTCATGCAAGCAAAAATACAAATCCATTATTTATATTCTTTCATACTGTCGTGGAAAGCAGCAAAGTAAATCAATAACGTTGACACACTATAGGAAAGAGTGAGGCTGCATGGAACATTGTGCACTCATGTCAGAGCTGCAACATTTAAGTAAGTCTGTGTGTTTTGGGGGCTGAGCTGTATGAGAGAAGCCCTGTGAATGATGAACGCTGCAGACCATATCCAGCATGTTGACACCCACCTGTTCTCTGGAGCATTGGTAAGCGAAACAACGATGTTCTGGTCGATGAAGATGAGGAGAGCCAGGAGGAAGCCGAGTCCCATGGCACTGATGATGTTCATGGCTGACAGCCGCTCGAACGGAGCCACGTTGAAAATCGGCCGATCGTGAACCTTAAACACTGGAACTGGACGAATCGGAAGGAGAAGAACGGCAGCAGATGAGATTGGAAATTATTCTCCATCCTCATATGAAGTGTTATACAAACATCATAATTAGCTCATAAAAAGCTTCCTTAATTTGCTAATATTGTGGATTTGCTATGTTTTACTGACGTGATAATCCACATTTTCAATCGTTTTTAATTCTTTGAAGAGTTTCTGGATTTCATTTTTTAAATGCCTCGCATCTAATTTGGTGCTCCACTCCGTCAAATACTGCTGGATTAAATGTAGCTGGTTAAATTTAGAAAATGACAAGACAATAATTGGTCTATTATGCTATGACTTATTGTCTCTGGAGGTACAGAACAGAAAATTGTCCAGGCACTTAAATTTAAATTCATTCGGGGTTTGGCAGTCATCTTTGTTCTGACCCCCAGAGAACAGCTGCTGCCTTGGCAACAATAGAGGCTAAAAATGATGCCAAACAACAGAGGATAAAAAAAACAAAAAAAAAAAAACAACTGAAAATGGTCAATGTGTTTCGCCTGGTGCCTTTATTAAAGAGCATAAAGCGATAATAAGGGCAGCAAATAAAAGAGTTCCGTCGCAAACAAGGTCGTTTCAGATTTATACAAGTTTTACCTTTTAGCAGCTTTAGCTGAACTGGAATAAAAATAAAAATGACCCCCAGTAACATTTTATTTGAAGGGGTGTGCATAAGACTGACATGACACTGTAAGGCCCGTCATGAACATGAAGTCTTTTATGAATGTTTATGACAGTTGTCATGAAGTGTCATTTAGTAAATAATGACACTTTTAATGCAATGTTGCTTTAAAAGTTGCTTTAAAAGTCCATTAAAAGTGTCAACTTTGAGTGATTTTGTAAATTATAATTTAATGCAAAGTTGGCATTTTTAATGGACTTTCATTGCAACTTTTAGAGCAACTTTGCATTAAAAGTATCATTATTTACCAAATGACACTTCATGACAACTGTCAAACATTCATAAAAACTAGTTCATGTTCATGACAGGTGTTATGTCATATTTATGACAGTGTCAGTCTTATGCAAAACCCTTCAAATAAATGTTACCTGATCCCCAAACTCATATCAAAACGAGAGGTCACAATTTACTCCATCCATCAGAAGTAAGGAGGATCACAAGATGTCAGCTGTATTTTAATAGTACAAGGTTTAAAAAACAATTGATGAATAAAAATGAAGAAATTAAAAATAAAAATCTCCAAAGGATGTCAGATATATCTTATGTATGTGTTTTCCAGACACATAGTGCCATTTTACAACACAATCAGGTAACTATGTTGCCTGTTAGAAAATATATAAAATATGACCTAAAATAAATTTGTCCTCGATATTCAATGCCTTGAAATTAGACCACTGTCTCTTTAAAAACTCCTGCTTATTCCGAAACGCCGCCTTCAAGAGGTCATCACAACATGGCTCCTCTATGAACCCTTTAATGTGAACTTCTGAGAAGAAGTTCATATAATGAGCTCAGCTGCTGCTCAGTCCCACCAAGTGGTTGCTAATTGCTGCTGGCTAGTCTGAAGGAGCTGAGCAGAGGAGCTGCTCTGTGATGCGGACGCTTGGAAACCACAGTTCCAAGGAGGAGATTTGCCCTCGAAGGTGGGGCTAGGACCATCCAGGCGTTTTGCACAACTGAATGGTTGCCACAGAGATGAAAGGATTTCTCAAACATGCATCAGAAAATCAAAGCAACCCTCCATGATTGTTTTTGATGAAGGAATGTCATTATAACATGATTTACAGCTTGAAAAAGTCAATTTTACATAAAGCTGTTCCTTTAAAAGAAGGTTTAAGTAATTTATTAAGAAAATGTTATAAATTAAAAAGAAAAGAAAATAGGTAAAAATCAGCAAAAACTAAAGGTTTGTTAGTCGGTGAAAGGGATGAAAGTCTTCCTGTTGCGGCAGGTGAAGAACCGTATCGTCCGTTAGCCATAAATCGCAGGGATGACGGTTGACAGTGTTGATGGTAAAGTCCCTGACTGCGCCTGTCGGAACATCCTTGACCAAGATGATGAACTCTGCTCAATGGAGGTCAACACCTTGGAAAGAGTCTTTCTAGTAACAATGTATTCATGTGTAACGGTGTGTGTGTGTCGCATAATAGTAACACACTTTAAATGACGAAACCTTTACACTGCAGCCAGCGTTCTGCCATTTACTGCAGATTCCACAGGATTTGGATTTGTCAGGGTAGGTAGCAGCCAGGTGTTGCCAATTAAAGCTCTTGATTAACTGAACTCAGCAGGTGGGAGCACCGCTATACAAGCAGTAGATTTGGCAGTTTGCTGGCCTTGAGGAGAGGAACTTTTTTTTATGGCAAGAACCACTGTGGGTAAGCCATTAAAACAGAATCTTGATGTGTTGGTCAGATGATGATGATTGGCACAGGTGCATGTTTCTATTTACTTCCTGTTCTTTAGCTGGAGTTTCCTGAGGGCCAATAGAAACAAATGATATGGGGAAAAAACAGTCAATGACGCTTTCTTCTTGCACTGTGTGTTCATGCTTCCTATTCTGACTTGTTTTGAACAAGGAGCTCGAAAACACAGCAACTTTTTTTTTACTTTCCAAACAGCTTTTCTGATTTCAAAATCCATACGTTCAGAGCTAAAGTGCTAACTCCTCAACTTTTATCCACATTTTATCCACATGAATTGGATGGCAAATGTACAATCAGAAAACTGATTACCTACAAAAAAGAAATTGTTTCCTTTTTGTACTTGAAATGTTTAAGGTCCTCTGCAACACTTCTGATGGAAGGCCTGAGGAACCACGATAACGATACTGCAGTTGATAAGGGAATATTTAGGTACTTACTGGATTAAAAAAAAGGATTATTTTCTACCAGACCACAAAGATCAGAAATCTATACACCTACCAACTAAGGTCAGTGGACACAGTGCATTGATTTTCTGTTGGCAGTGATGAAGTGACAGCTGGGGTTAGGTTATCTAAAGTATAGGAATACCTTCCTCCACTGCAGGTGTGCTCACATTGAGTCACTCAATCAATCACCAAGCTCTAACTGCACATTTAAATCTGGGTTTCAGCAGGTTTAACCAATTCAGATTTAAGACTTTTGGAGGGGAAATTTAAGACCCGTATGATGTCAGAAATGTACAAAACAAACAGCCTTTACCACCATAGTGCCAAGTTATTTCCTACAGAAATGAAGGTAGCATTGTACAGGGTTGCAACAAGAATGATCCAATGGCGAAGATGAACGTCATCCAGCTAACTGCTGATAATTTTGCACTTAAACCATAATAAATGCAAAAAATAAAAATAAATCAAGCTTGCTAGCTAGTTTGCATGTTTTTAAGCTAGCTTTCTTGTTTTTATTATTCCTCCATTTCCACTGCAGGAACCAGAACCAATGCTTCCTGCTAATATATCTGCTAATATAGGCCTTTGCCAGCTAGCAAGGGTACATTAGCAGCTACTTACCAGTATCTTTACTTCCCTCATATTACGCAATGATGAAGAGACTTAAAGGCAACGCAAACGTTTGCCTGACACAAAAATACCACAAGAAAAAAAAACTACAAAGGATATACATGATTAAATAGTCCTGTCACAAAATGTATGACTTCTAAAGAACACATTTAAAGCCAACTTTAAAACTTTTTAAATTGAATCAAGACATTTTAAAGCTTTAATTTTACATACATGAATTTAAAACTTTTTAGGGATGCTCAGATACTCTGTAGATACTTTTTAATCTAAACTTTGATCGTTTACATCAGGGGTGCCCAAACTTTTTGAGAGCAAGATCTACTTTTTCTCTCACCATCCGCCTGAGATCTACCTCATGACACAAAGACATAAAATTGAAAATTAGACTCTATGGACATATTTTATATGCGAATATACATCAGTTATAGCAGAAATAATAAAGTGACAGAAAACCTAATGCAGTTTCTTCCTCAGTGAGATTCTGACACTGGGAGCAGCTTACTGGTTTCTCAGTTAGAAGCTGGTTGCAAACCTGACACCTGCAGGTGTCAGTCAGTCATGATAGATCTGAAATTTGGTTTGATGACAGAAATATGAGAAACTACAGACTGATAGGAGGAACCAAAGAGCCCAGTAAAGGTAAAGGAAAATCAGTTTGTCACCTGCCGAAATCGACTCAACCGATTGCGTTGGTCGTATTGGGCAGCCCTGGTTTATATCTTTCTAGGTGTCTTTCCAATTTTCTGAAACCAGAAAAACCTAGTTCTATTTCTGCTTTAATGGAAACTACAGAAACTACAAACAAACTTCCTGTGGCTGTTTTCTGTTCAAATTGCACCCAACAGGCTATAGCTTCATCCAGCCATTTGGAGCAAAACAAGAGGTAAGTAAAATGATACTAACGCTCGATGTCTCTAAAAATGTAGGAGCCGATGAAGGAGCACAGCAGCACTGAGATGGGCAGGGCGCAATCCGACAGCACTTCCCTCACTTTGGCATGCAGGAACGGACTGGGAGACAGAGACAGAGAGAGAAAGGACAGTGGAGTGAGCAAGGAGAGACAAATAATGAAGGAATACAATTACTGTGGACAAGACAAGGACAATGGCTGCAATCCTGACACCGCTTAAGTACCTTACTCCGCCTCTTGCTTACACAATTGAATCCAGCTTTGAGGTTGATTTGATTACAGAGAGCAATCAGTAGTAGAATATTAATGCTTATTAAATCACAGGCTGGAACTGAAGTTCTGACAGAAAAGTGAGTTTAGCAAGTTCTGTCTGGAAAGTTACAATCCTTAGAGGCAAGGTCCTGCTCTGCAGCATCCATCCCAGCAAGGCAGCGGTCCCAGCCAAACGTGATTTAAAGTTCTCCAGTGATTAATCTTTCAGGTGCCTCGGAATATTAATGCAGAATGTACCTTCTTTTGAACTGGTAGAGGGTATAGCCCATCCATAATGTCCCGAGCATCAGCAGGAGGCAAAGGACGGGCCTCTCTCGAGTGCACTGGGTGAAAGATTCAGGCAGAGCATTGAACACCGACCCGACCATCACCTGACTCCTGTTTCCTCCCTGCAGGTCTCCAACCTGAGGAAGGTCCGCTATGCTCCTGTTTCCCAGACCTGGAGCGTGGTAGTACCTCTGAAAGACTGAAACCAGAATCACAGTGGTCAAAACAAACCAACAAAAAATAAAATACAAATTGTTGTACGTTTTTCTTTTTCTTAGGTAAATTGAAAAGCATTCAAACTCCGTTGAACCCTTTCCATTTTTATTATTGTACAACCAAAAGTTTCGGTTTATTTTATTGTGATTTTATGTGACAGACTGGATGGACTGCTTTGAGCATTTGAAATCCCAAATTTTTGTTGGCTTTGCCTAACTTCTTCATAACTCCACTGTGTTTTCCTGCTGCCACAAGTTTTACCAAAGTGGTGGTGAGTTCAGGGTCTATTTTCAGTGCCAAGAAGAATGTCGTCCAGCCACCTGCCGATAAACTTACAACGACTCATGATATAAGCAACAAACTAGCAATTAAGGACATCTTAGCATCTTGCTACTGGTAGCCTCAATCATGTCACAGAAAGCAAGATGCCAATGTGTGAACCTAACTTTTGGCTGACAGAAAAGTCATGTGAAAAAAACAAAACAAATAAACTTTTTTAGTTTATTTAAGGCCAACTTTATTATATATATATATATGTATATATATAATATAATCATATATATGTATATATATATATAGATATTACTATAGTTTGTGCTGCCTTCTGTTTTTCAGACAAACTACAGAGCAGGATGTCGCTGCATCTTTAAAGACTCAAATTCATGTATCTAAAGTCAGGCTGTTAATGTGTTAAATTTTTATTTATATATATATATATATATATATATATATATATATAGGAAGAGCATTAATGCAAAGTTAGAGAGCTGATTTTATTCATGCTCTTTTGTCTGTGAATTAGCCATAAATAGTGACTGAATATAAATGTTTTTTGCACTAAATGGAAAAAAATGCTAAGTAATACGTAGCAGATTTGTAAAGATCCATCTGCAAATGGCTGAAACAAAGAACAATGTCACTAGGAAAAAGGACTGGACAGGTTTTAATTAAAATGACTAATTGATTAGCGGGAGAGATCTTGGCACTCTCGGTCAACGAAGGATTCCTCAGGCATAATTAGAAAGTAGCTCCAGCAAATAACATTATTAAAAAGACACCAGTAACACAGTATGGAGAATATGTCGCAGTTATCTTTTTACAACTCCATTTGTGTTAGAAAAGTTTTGCCTGCTTTAAATTGGAAATTTTCTTGGGATAATGGTAAAAGCTGAGATGGCTGGAGAGTCTTAATTATCACAAATAATAATACAATATAATAATAATAAAATAATAATAAAATACAAATAATATATCAAAACATGGAAGAAGTATAAGCAGTAACAGCAGTGTTGCAGAAAAACAAAAAAAAGTGACTGCGTTACTTACTTTTGACTGTTCCTTTGACAGCATCAACTACAAATGCAATGGAGATGAACAGGGCATTGACCTCTTCTGTTGACCTGGAAAAGACATTGGACGTTGTTGCTTAGCTACAAGTAAAATGCTAAAACACAGAACAAAGTAGCATTTTTGTCATTACATTTCAAACAATACAAGGAAGTTGTATTTGTGACTTAATAAAAATATTTTAATGAACGTTTAATGCATTGTTGTAGTTTTAAAATCATAAAAGCTCTAGATCTACCCATTGCCGTTCTCCCTTTCATTTCATATATGAAAACAAACTATTTTTTGCCTACGATCATAATGACAGGCACAACAGGATGATGTGGTCCTGTTGGCTTCATCAGATCGTGATCTGCGGCTCTCACTGGAGCGGTTCGCTCCAGTGAGTGTGAAGCGGCCGGGATGAGGCTCAGTGCCTCCAAATCCGAGGCCATGGTCTTGAGCCGGAAAAGGGTAGAGTGCCTTCTCCGGGTCAGGGGGGTCGTCCTGCCTCAAGTGGAGGAGTTTAAGTATCTGGGGATCTTGCTCACAAATGAGGGAAGAAGGGAGCGGGAGATCTGCCATGAAGCGGGCGCTGTACCGGTCCGTCGTGGTGAAGAGAGAGCTGAGTCAAAAAGCGAAGCTCTCGATTTACCGGTCG
>CAEGAF010139881.1:0-28677 GCA_903067075.1 Micropoecilia bifurca
TTTTTACAGTAATTTCCATACTTAAGTACAAGATGTTTCAGATACTTTAAGACTTTAACACAAGTAACATTTCAGTCAGTGACTTGGACTTTTACTAAAGTCATATTTTGGAGAAGAACCTAAACTTTTACTGGACTCTGAGATTTCAGTCCTTTATTCAACACTGGTTTCTAATGCACACAGCTGTGCAGGTGAACAGTTTAGCATCTTCTTGCTGGTGTTTTTGCTGCAGGTGAGTCGCTGTGAGAAGTTTGGGTACGGAGTGATGGTGACACAGGTAGCGGCGACGGCTCCAGGGGTTGCAGCTCTGCACAGCTCAGGTAACAAAGTGCTCATTTGTACAAACACTTGCCGGCTGGGATGCTTGAGGCTTGAATTGTAAATTTCTGTGCAGCTGCTGTGAAGAATTTTTATAGTTTGTTTCAGGGTTTGTTCACCATCAAATCCGGGTACATTTTGGTATAAAAAGAGGAAATATGATGAATTTATTTTTGAGAAAGGTCTTTAGTTTATACAACTTAAAATTTCAGTGAGTTTTAAAAGCAATAACTGAATTTATTAAGAATACACTCAAACTTAGGTATTTTATGGATTTATTAAAATCTTTTGATAAGTGATGCTGAAACTTTAAAACTGTCTTAACTTAACAAGTTTAAGTCTGATTATCTGGTCGGCGAGTCGCTGCTGCTCCAGAATTGATGCTGTCGACTCAAAACTACTCAAATTAATGAGCCAAATCCGTTCTGGAGTAAAAATGTATAGTTTTATATGAAGATTGAAATATTTGACCACAATGAAAAGAAAATATGAAGTGAAACTTTCAAACTACAGAAACACAAAATGTTACTAAGTATTCATGGTTTATTTTCTAGTGGAAATATACTTATACACTTAAAATAAGGCAAAACTAACTTGCAAGTAACTTTTCTGCAAAAAATAGGAGATTTTTTTAAGTAAATAATTCCTTAATATTGGCAAACAAAACAATTTCCCTGTTTTCTAAGTGAAATTATTGACTTAAGCTTCTGTATTTAACTGAAAAGTTTTAGTTTGTCTTATTTGAAATGTACTAAAGTATTTGCACTAAACTACTTGGTGAGTTTTTGTTTTTGTAGAAACTGGAATATCAACTAAAAATTATTTCTGAATATTCTCAAAGCTACAAACAGGATTTGAATGTTGAGCAACTTGATAATGAATATTTATTAAAACACAAGGAGTTTTTAAATATATTTTTGTTTTTTCTATAGATTATAGAACGTTACCAAGAAAATCAATCTTATGAGCCTGATTTCCAATAAAAATAAAAAATCTTAAACTGAAGATATTTCAGCTAAAAATGATGTTTCCAACTATTTGGCAGCTTTTCTCTGCCGTGTTCATTCTGATCCAGTTTACATCTTTAAGTGGCGCCACCTCAGGTTTTCACTGACGGTTGAATTTCTGCTAAAATGTGATTTCTTTGTACCTCTAGGTTTTGTCAGATTGCTGGTTGTGGATCTGTGGTCGGCTCTCGAATGCGGAGGAGACGATGCCAGAGTCGTCCGGCCCAAACCGACACCCATGGACTCCATAGACAGAAGCTGCATCAAGGTAAACGCAGGGACAGAGCCGGCCCAAGGCACACGCAAGCGAAGCGGCTGCTTATGGCCGCCGCAGCAGCTCTGTTTTTTTTATTACAAATGTTTTTTTTTTTATATAAGATGATCATGTGAATCTCATTTTGTTTATTTAGTAGTAATAGACACATTTTACATAACTTTAAATTCATTGTTACTGTACTTTAATAACACTCTGTTTTTCAAAATGGTAAATAATTGGAGAATTTTAAAGCTACTTACAAATAATAGCTATGTTACACACAGTGGTGAAACATCTGCGGACATGTGGATTAAAGTCTGGTTAGGGCCCCAAAATGGCTTTGGCCGGCCCTGCATAAAAGGAGAGATTTAAGTCACATTTAAAGGTCGTATCGTCTCTCAAGCTGTTTCTTTACACAACATATTTCCAGAAGTTTCTACATTTTTATTTGTTTTTTAATCTTGACAATCTAAGAATTATAGAAACTCATATTTTGTTCATCTGATCGACTTTCCTACTTTAATGTTTAGGTCAATTATGAAGAAATAAAGCTACATATGGCAGCATCTCTGTGATTTAGTTCAGAAATAAGTTGTGTTAAACTGGGGATGAAGGACATCAACGTCGGTGTCAATGTTTGAAACATTGGTCCCATACGTGAGAAATCTTATTTATGTGTGACGGAAATAATACTGCAGTTCAGGATTGTGGTTTATTTAACTGAAGAAGAGAAAAAATAAAAAAAATTTCAGTGTTGAGAGGGTTGGAATATATATATATATCTATCAATAAATAATAATCACCAGTATAGGTACTGGTCACTGTATTATTTATTGGTTTGGTTGGACTTCAAGTCTCACATTAAAAAAAATGTTTCCGTAACTTTATCAAGTACTGATATCAATGGATCCCGACTTAAAATTACTACAACTGCTTAGTAACACATTAGTAGTTCAGTTTATTTATTTAATTTAAATAAGACAATAATAATAATAAAAAATAATGACAGCCTAGTTTTGGATTGTTCCAAACTAGAAGAAAATGTATCTGCTTGCAAACTTTTCTCTTAATTTTAGTGGCATTTGTTGGAGACACGGTGACATCTAGTGGCACAATCATGAACTGCAAACAACTGATTTTATTTTGCTGTTTCAATAATGTTTTACAAACCATGGTGGAGAAATGTGGAATAATTTAAATTACATTGCTTCCTCCATAAATTAACTCATAAATACTTTAATAATCCCAAAAGGCAAATTTAAATATTCAAGGTTTTTTTAGCATTGTGGCCAGAGTTGGACAGCAACCAGTTACATTTACTATTTTTTGGAAAAAATTACTTTATTACACTGTATTTGTTACTTTTACTTCAGTAACTTTACTATTAAGTATCACAACTATTGAGTAATTCCTGGATACTTTATACACTTTATACTTTAACTTCAATAAATGAAGATCAAATTAGTTTCAAGTAAAACAAACTTGCAGTTGTTGTTAGTTTTAAATAGAAAGAAACTAATTCTGAAAACTTTATTTTGCCTGATTGTATCATGTACTTATGCTATTTTTATTAAATATTTTCAACTTGATATCTAAAGTAACAGCATTGCCACATAGCTTCTTTTTTAAAAAATAATAAATTATTAATGTTTTGATCACTCAGTAAAATGACAGATTCTTCTGTAAATATATTGGTACACTTGAAATAAAACGAAGGTAACTTTCAGGTAGCTTTTCAGCTAGTTGTAGAAATTAGTTTTAAGTAAATAATTCCTTAGTACTGATTAAAAAGAGTATTAGTTCAACTAGAGGATTATTTCACTTAACTCGAGACGTTTTTGCATGTTATAAGTAAAATAATCCTCCAATTGTGTAGTTGGTGCTTTTAATCAGTTTTCAGTTAAATTAATTCAATCCAACTTTATAACAGTCACAAAATGTCACCAAAATCACTCTGTCCCTATAAAATATTTCAGAAAATCGCAAAAGTGTATCGAATTCTATTGATTGTAGAATATCGCAATATATATCGTATAGTGGGCAGAATATTTTGTATCGTATCGTGAGATTATTGTATCACTACAGACCTAGAAATTAGATTAAAAGAACTTGGTAAGATTTAGTTTTTGCAGTGTAAAAAAAAACCCTTTACCACTGTTTTATTCCAGACGTTTAAATGTAGATAACGCCATCCACTAACTTTTTTGGACTCACATGTCCTCAGCTATAAAAAAAATCTAGAAATTAAATTCTGTAAATTCTGAAACGTTTTAGTTTCTTTATGCATGAATGTTTCTCTCTTTTCTCGCCTGGAAGAGTCTAAATAATTCAGCTTGAAGCGTTGGGTTGCGTGCGGCCGAGTTGTGAAACTGGCCGACTGAATCCAGACCGTCGGTGAGTCGTGAACTTTGACCCCACCCTGCCACCGGCGGCGTTGGAGTCGGCCGTGTCAGCGTTTCAGCTGCCAGGTTGAATTCAGGAAAACCTCAAAGCAAACAGAGACTTTTCTGGTGAAAAGTCTCTGATTTTCACCAGAATCCACAGGAAACACAAAATAAAACAAGTTTCACAGCATCTTTACTTTTACAATATTATCTTTAATTATCTGGCAATTTATTTATGGTAATAAAAACATGTTTAGCTTATGATTCATCCTGAATATTTTCTTTTTTTCCCCATTTGAATTATTTTTTTATTTATGAAAACCTAATATAATAATGTCAATATTAATCAAAACGCATTTCTTTACGTAAAACTTGAGCTTCTGTCAATCGTTTGCAAGTGAGATTGATTAAAAAATTATGGAAGAATTGAGGAAAATCCACAATAAATTCAAATCTGTGCTTGGATTTTTAAATTTATTTTTAATTAAAATCACTGCAGCCGCATCTGATCGGATATCAGAGACGATTTCCCTGATCAATACGGGCAGATCTATTCAGTCTAACTCTATACTTTGAGCTATGTCCTGTTTTGTTTATTTTACATTATATTTAGAAGTCTTTGCCCTTTCCGAATCATTTTAAAGGTTTGTTGCACTTTATTTTTTCAGGTTTGTTTACATGTTTCTTCGTTATTTACTTTAAATTGGCTGTTATAATTCTAATTGACTGACTGAGCGAATTAAAGTTGTTTTTACATGTTTGACCACGATTGTGACGCTGTTGATGTATTTAAATGTGCTGTACTGATGCAGAGTTATCAAATAAATGTCTGTTTTTTAATAAAAATAATGTTTTTAAGTCATTTCAGCATTGTTTTTCTGCTTCGGCTGATGCTGAGCCTCAGATATCCTAATTCAAACCTTGAAGACCATGAAGTTCCACCATGTTCCACCATGAAGTCTTTTAAAATTGACATCCTTAATAAAAATGATCAGTTTTACATTTTTAAATAACTTCTAATTGTTCTTGTAGGTGAGATTCAGAATCAGCTGAAGCATTTTTGCTTGAATTCATGCAATAAACCTCAGATTTCAGTATCGGAAGTGAGAAACGTGCACTCCTGATGTAAATGTTTAGATTTTTCACCAGCTTGTTGTTTCTGTGTCCCCAGTCCTTCCTGTCCCTGGTCAACCTCCTGTCCTCCTCCCTCTCCTTTTGGGAGCTTCTGAGCCGTCAGCCGTTGGCGAACAAGAGCGAATACAGCCTGAGAGAAATCCCATCCTCCATCCCTGTGAGCAGCTCCCTTCCCGACCAGCAGAGGGCGTCTTTGCGCTTTGATTCATCCTTCCACTCACACCCACACCAACCAGTGGGAGTGAGTGGAAAGCACAAAGGCCTTCCATTAAACCGCCATAGCATTTTCAAACCTTACTCTCCGTTTGTTTTGCTCCTGGTTTCAGGATTTGATTGACAGGCTGGTTGCCGTGGATTCGGAGGTGAAGATCCACTCGCTGTTCCAGTACGAACAGTCGCACACCTTCGGCCTGAGGTGAGTCGGGTGTTTATCCCCCATTCTGCTTGACGTCGGAGGGGGGAAGCGCATGATATGGGATTAGCTCACAGTCGCTCCCCTCAGTCTGCGGCATTAGCAGCTTCAGCTTTGATTAGGGGCTTTGGGAGGTTGATGAAAGGATTTTTCTGGATAAGATCGAAATGAGCTTGACTCTGTGGGTATTTATGAGTAACTGGCTGCTTCAGCTGGTGAAAACGAAAGAAAATGCACTTGAAATGATTCATAAATGGTTTCTAGCACTTCTCATCAGGCGTATTCAAAGAATTTCATTTTTAATAAAATCACCAAATACATTGTGATTAAAAAAAAAGTTTTATCTCTGATTTGTATCACAGCGCATTAGGGCTGCTATATATTAAAAAAACTCAAAAGTTTTTCTAGAAAAAACTCAGAAACGTTCCCAAAGTCGAAAAATTTCCACTTTTCGACTCAGGAATTTCTTCTTTTTTTTCTAGAAAATTTCTGAGATTAATTTCAAAATCTCAGAATTTAGATTTTTGACCTTTCAAGTTCAGACATTTCCAACGTTGTTTTTTTATGGCATTTTTTATATTAATATCAAAATTTATTTGTTTTTTTCTCATAAATGTTTTACTTGTCAAGCTCAGAAATTTCTAATTGTTTTATCCCTAAAAATGTTTTCATATTAATTTAAAATTTTCTTGCAAATTTTTCGACCTTTCAAGTTCAGAAATGTCCAAGTTTTTTCTCTAGAAAGTTTCTGAAATATTGATGAAAAGGTACTAGCTCCATTGTTTTAAGTGAAATAATCTGAAAGCGTAACTAGAACTTTTTAATCATCATTAAGGAATTATTAACTAAAAACAGGCTGTAATTTTCTGGTTTTCTTAGTTTTTCTCATTTAAAGCAAACTAAGATATTTGCAATAGAAACTAGACAACAAAATACTTGATAAGATTTTGTTCTGCAGTGTCGCTTTAGACGAATCTTTGACGATCCTTGAAGTAAAACAAAAAAACAGATTTTTATTCTTGTACTTTGTTTCCCTTTGTTTGTGCAGAGCCTCATGCGGCTGCTGCTCATTTCTTTGAGTCTTTTCTAAACCACATCAGCCTCGGCACGTTTGGAGTTTTGCTGATTCACTCGGTTTTTCTGCCCAGGAGCCGAGGGAACAAATCGCTCCGTTCGTTTAGCGCCCAGACCGACGCGTTAACTGACACACCTGCACACAATGCGCCGCTCAATGCGCTACACTAATGTTTTTACTATCAGTGACTCAAATCCTTCCATGTTTACATTTCTGATGTAGCTGCTTCACACGGCGTGGTGAAATAAAACGATTGTCGCAGGTTTACAGTTAAAAATGGAGCCTTTAACTTGAGCTTGGGCACAATTATGTCCGTTATTTACCAAATCACGTGGCAAAAAACACAAAATCTTAAGGTATTTTTGTCTACTTTCAAGTGCAAATATATTAATGCACTTGAAATAAAAGAAAATTGACTTGTATGTAACTTTTCAGAAAGACAATTTAGCTTGTTTTAAGGAAAATATTCCTCAATATTGATGAAAAAGTTTTAGTTTTTATTTAAATAATCTACCAGTAGAAAAGAAAAACAATGACTGATTCAAAGGAGTTGAATACAAATGCATGACATACTTTTCAGATTTATAGAAAACATAACCAAAAAAAGAACAATAAACCGATTACCGTATTTTCCGCACTATGAGGCGCATCTAAAAACCTTCAATTTCCTCAAAAGCAGACAGTGAGCCTTATAATCGGTGCGCCTTTTATATGGACCAATATTGAGCCACAACAGGTCTAGCAACTACGGTAAGCAGCCGCCGACTTTATTTTCACCCGTAGAAGAAGAAGCGCGCAGTGCATGCTGGGATAGTTGTCAGAATGCTGGTTTGTTAATAAAGTTTGATAATACATTTAAAGCCTAGGGAAGAGAGACAGAGGCAGCGGCGGCAGCGTGTCGGTTGGTCTGTGTTACCCAGAAGGCAGTTGGGCACAATATCGCAACACCAACACCGTGAGTGAAACAATGACTGGAGCAGCTACTATATAAAGTACTTTGGACCATTTCTTTACAAATGTGGATGTGTAATGATAAAGTACAGAACAAATTGGCAACTCAAACTGAAGCGTCTATTCTTTGCGCCTTATAATGCGGTGCGCCTTATATATGAAAAAAGTTTTAAAATAGGCCATTTGTTGAAGGCGCCTTATAGTGCGGAAAATATGGTAATAATTCTCCGCATTCATCTCTCAACAATGCGCTGCATTACGAATAAGATTTAATAAACTGAAGTTTGTGATTATAATGTGATGTAACGTGAAAATGTTTTAGGGATTTTTAAAACTTCTACTCATGAAATGTATCACGAACTGTATAAAAATATAAACATTCTGCATTTCAGATTAAAACATTCTTTTTCTGTGAAGTATACATGGACTAGCAGATTATTTCACTCATAATATGCGAAATAATCTGCCAAATATTCATAATTTTATCAATGTTAAAGGATTATTTAATTCAAAAAAACTTTTACATCTGGCTGAAAATTACTTGTAAGTTAATTTTGTCTTATTTCAGGAGTACTAAGCTATTTTTACTAAAAACTGGATTAGATTTTGTGTTTTTGTAATGGGCCTTAGTAATAATCTGTAAAATAAAATATCTTGCATAGTTTTTCTCTACTTCTAAATATTTATCCCAGTAAAACACTTTGAATAATTTGATGTTAATGTGACAGAAATACTTTTATCCGTCTCTTATGTGACCCAAACTGCAGTGAAAGGAGCAGAAACTGCAGTAATTCAGAGGAAAGCAGCGTTTTCCTGACCTGCTGGTTTTATTGGTTTCTCTCTTTGGGTTTGAAATCCTTCATGGCTTCCTGCCGGTTCTGGTCGGTTCAGCCGTTTAAATGACTTTGACTCACCTGAGATCCGGCTCGGATATATTATCACCTTTTGTGATTATCTGCCCACCGTAGACAGGAAGGGGAGTCCAGCCCTGTAATGCTCTCCACTGATCGTTCATCATGTATGTCAGGTAATGAATAATATATTACAGCTGCAGGTTGTGTTGCTGTAGTAATGAGTGTTATTCCTTCTCCTCGGCTTCCTTTAAAGGAACCTGGGGGAATTTATTTGTTGTACTTTACAGATACATTTACCCCAGTTGAAATAAAGAGGTTTTCTGCAGATACCAGATTCTTTGGATTCTTGATTTGGATCTGATGGCCAGAAAACACTCAGAAACTTTGACATTTTCTAGAAAGAACTTGACAATTTCTGGGTTTGAAAAGTCAAAAATTTGTCAGAAAAGAAAATTTATTTAGCTTGATTTTATTATAATTTATCACATTATTAATATAAACTTAACAGATGAGGAAAGATTTTGCAAAACTGGATGATAATTGGTTTCGGTGAATATATAAGTGAACATCTGTGAATGTGAAAATGTTTGCTCTACCTTTAGCGACCTGATGGCTTCAGTTCCTGTCATTTAGTTTGTTTCTTTAGGAAATAAATTAAGGGTTTGTTATTTCATGCACATCTTTCAACGTTTAATAAAACAAAATTGTGCGGTTCACCTTGAATGACGACATTTCAACCTCTCAAAAGGGAATTATTGAATTAAACTCTTTATTTATGTTGTGGAAACATGATTATAAAATTAACTGTTCACAATTTTTGATTTGTGGAGATTAGAGTCGACAGAAAAGGTAGACTAATGCTTAAAATCCGCTCTAAAAAACCCTTAAATTCACATTCAGAATATACCTGAATGTGAATTAAAAGGTTTTTGCACTACTGCAGCCTGCAGACCTGAAACGATTAATCATGAAATGATCGATTAATAGTTAACTGGAGTATAAAAACTCAGAAAAAGACTAATCAGTGAAAGAATACCTTTGTTTGCACTGTACAAGGTTTTGACTTTCCATCCAGAAACATCTTGGTTCATTCTTGTTGGTTGTGCAGAAGGCACCACTTCTGCTTTTCAAAGATGTATGGTTGTATTATTGGGCCTCTGTTTGCAGCTGTTGTCACATTCGAGTGTAAATGTTGAGTTGAAAAGCAGCTTATTTGGATTCAAAGTGACAAGACGCCCTAAAAAAAAAACTAAAATCTCATTATCCACGAAGGTTTTTCTGCAAAAAATGTGATCTTTTGTTTCACCCATCTTAAAATGGGCCTAAAACAACAGATGTTAATCAGGCTTTTCCTGTTAAATTCAGAGTTTTAAAGCATCTGCCTCGAATGGAGGCAGGTTTGTTTAATTGTGTCAAACTGAGGTGAGAAGTTCCTGACAAACTCTTTGCTTCCTGATGTTCAGCTGTCAGCCGAGCCGTCAGTCACAGAGAAACATCCACAAACGCACCGATTCTGACCAACAACGTGGAAAACGATCAGCCTGTGGCTTCATTAGCACAAACCTGCAGAGGATGAGACGGAAACTAAAGGCCGGTTGCTACAAGATAAATTAAAACTAGCTCAATAACGCCCATTAATTTATTGGTTTTATCTTTTTCTACCAGAATCTGGACAGTAAAAGTCTTAAATCTGCTGTTTTAGTCTCAACTTGATGTTTTTCTATTTTCAAGGACAATTTCATTGACTTCATAATTTATATTTTATTTTTGATATTTAAAATGTCTTCCAGTTTTAGTGTTACATGTTTGTTAGGATTTAAAGTGTATTGATTTTTGAGAATGTTACAGTTGATTATGGTCTCAAAACAAAAATATTATTGTTTATTGCAATGACTTCTGGGACATTTTATCATCTTACTGTGAGAAGCTCAGGCTGAAGTCAGTCAGATGGATTAAACAGCAGATTTTCAGAACATTTTGTAATATCTTTACTCTCACCAGGACGGACATGTTGGTTTAAATCTGAGCGCTCTCTCAGTATTTCAAAATGTCGCTGGATCTTATCAGCCTGTCTGAGCTGCTGTCATTACCAGCAGCTGAAAATGAACCGTGAATGTTTTCCCGAAGGCTCCCCACTTGACAAAGCTCTCAATTGGCTTTAACAAGCTGTGCTGGCTGACCTAATACGAGCAGACAAAAGGCCAGGGGACAAAAAGAAAAAGTCCAAACTGAGTCTGTGCCTGTGTGTTTCTGCCCTGCAGTGCAGTATGTACTAAATGAAAGTTTGTAATTCTCCGTAGTGCCGTTCTGTTGCAGTATCTGCTTCTGCCAGGCCCGTCTGTGATTTCGTGTCTTTGTTTCGGGTTTGTGTGCGTCGCTGCAGATTGCTCGGTGTGCTCTGCTGCTGCTTGGACTCCTTCCTGCTGCTGGAGAGTCAGTACAACATCTGCTGCAAGCTGCTGCAAAGTCAGAGGGAAAACGTCGCTGACCGAGATGCCACAGACGGGTACGAAGCCAGAAACGCAGAGCTGGACGAAAACCCGGCTCTGTGTTCATATCGGTCGTTTAAATTCTGATTTAATCACAAATGAGGCTTGAAAATAAAATCGCAATGTTTTTTTAGACTCACTACAAGAGTTTTATTACAATAAATCATAATATTAGCAGAATAAAGACGTAGTTTTACATGAAAAAACATCTTTCAAGTGTATTATGTATTTTTCAGGCACTGAATCATTTTGCAGATGTTGTGATTGCCTTGAAATTGGGCCTCTGTCTCTTTAAGAATCTCCTGCTTTTTCTGAAGCTCCACCTTCAGCAAGTCATCTCAACATGGCTCCTGTATTAACCCTTTATCAGCGTATTTACCAGAATTTCACTGAGCAGTAGCTCCTATAATAATCTCAGCTGATCTGCAGTTTCACCAGGTGTTTGCTAATTGCTGCTGGCTAGTCTGAAGGAACCACGTTGAGTTTGCCGCTATATTTTATAAAACATCTTTGAAGTGTTTGTTGTCTCTAATATGGTACATAAACAAGTAAAAAAAAATATATTTAGAGGCTTTTCAGACCAAAGATTTTGGTAAAAAATTCAAAATCTATTTTATTTTATGCACAAATCAATTTAAATTACGTGATTAAACACCAAAGTTAATAAAATATTAGTGCTACCATTTAAAACAATAATGACAAGATGCAAGATTTAATTTCTAAAAGTTTGACTTCAAAGTTTTCTTGCTTTAACTGCTTGTTGAAATCTGGACTCGCATTGAAAACATCAAACTGACTTTCGGCTTTTCTAAAAGCAAACAATCAGAAATTTCAGTAAATTAGGCCCATTTTTATTCTCTTTGTGCATCATCTTGATGTGACAGAAAACTTTCACATCTAATAAAAAAATGCATGCTTTAGATGTCAGAACAATAAATAAATAAAATGAAAGGAAGGATAAATAAAAAGACCATTTCCCAGAGTGCTTCTCTGAGTTCTTCTAATGGAGACGCTGCTTTTGCTGCTGGTTACAAATGGAGACGACCCTGAAGAGCCGCTCACATGTCAGCTTCACGTTTCTCATTTCTTCCTCTTTTTTTATTTATTTTGAACTTTTTCTGTAATGGCTGGCATCAGCTTTTCTGTTTATTCTTTGTTTGTGTTTTCGGCTCAGTGTCATCCCAACTTTGTGTTTTGTGTTTAACCTTTGAGTTAACCCATTTCCCTCCACATCCGCTCGTTTTGTCTCTGACCTTTTTAACATCGATGCCACCAGAACTCACATCTGAGACATATTTTTCCCAATAAAGCATAAGCATGCAACATTTTGGAGCAATCTGGCCTTTGGAGAGAGAACTGTAAAACAAAATTATCTTTTTGATTCGTTTCTGGAGTCAAAATTGCTCCAGCTATAAGAACTATCCACACAGACTGATGTTTTTCAGTCCTTATAATTGGAAATGTTCTGACCTCAGCTGAGATTTAAACAACCTACCCTTTTGTTTTCAAACTGATTTGGTTGCAGTAACTTTGTGGCTTCAGACGCTACTGAAAGCGTTTGTATCGCACATTGCCAATAAAATGGAGGATAGGAATAAGTGGAAGGTTTTCATCGTGTTGATTTTGTCATCTATAAATACTGCTGTGTTTTTTAAAGGGGATCTTTTATGAAACGTTCACATTTTCCATAGTTTGTTCTTTGATTTTGGTCTCAGCTGCTTCTAAAAACAAACCAAGTGCTTAAAAATACACCCAGATGTTTTTTTTGGCAATAAGTTAATGATCTGTTTCAAAAACCTTTTGAGTGTAACAACACGAATGACCAGGCAATGCCCTCCACCTAGCAACCCCAGCAAAGCCCCAGGGCGTTACCTAGCAACCCCAGTGGAACTCTCTTTGTTACCTAGCAACCCCAGTGGAACTCCCTTTGTTACCTAGCAACCCCAGTGGAACTCCCTTTGTTACCTAGCAACCCCAGTGGAACTCCCCTTGTTACCTAGCAACCCAAGCTGAGCTCCAGCATGTTTGGACAGCTGGTTTTACCGCTGTACAATGGCTACTGGCTGTAAATTCTCTGTAGTGAATTACAGCCAGGAATAAATGCATAAAAAACGAAAACAAAAAAGGAAAAAGACTCAACGGCGGCAAATTCACACCACAGAAAATGAGATTAAAAGAATCTAATGAATTAATGAAAATGAAAAAAAAAAGTGATCGTTCATGCATCTCCCTCAGGTCAGGTCTGTCGATTATTTTTTTCATAATTTTCCTTTTGATTTAGCCAACAGTAAGTGTTGACTTACTGTTCAGAAACCACTTGTTGCTTGTGCAGGAGGTGGTACTTCTGCTTTTCAAAGATGTACGGTTGAATAATTTCACGCCTGTTTCCATCCATTCTTGTGCATCTTGCATGGCCAGCAGCAGCTTATTTAAGTGGTCATCTGGAGACCTTTTGTTGTTGAGTGAGTGCTACTTGTTATTCTGAAACATTAAATCTGTTTGCTTCTCTCTCTCACTGCTTCTCAGGGCGATAATCATCGACAGCCTGTCAGTGGAGAGGAATCACGTCTTGGTTCGGGTTCATGTGGTCGGAGGTCCGTCTGAGAGGCGGCTTCCCTCTCGAACCCTGGAAGAGGTCAGCTTCCTGCATTGTCTTTATTCGCACCAACATGGAGCAAAGTTTGGCCTGATTTCCAACATTTAATTTTACTGTTATGGCTGATGAGCATTAATATACAGTATGAAAATATCTTAGTAAACTAACTTTGGAGCAACTTTTCAGCAAGATATAGGAGCTTGCTTTAATATTGGAAAATAAATACTTGTTTCTACTGACAGATTTTTTTTACTTATAACTAAACCTTTTTCCCATTTTATAAGTGAAATAATCTTCCAGGTTTTCAACAATATTAGGAAATTATGTTCTTAAGCTGGAAAGTTACTGTTTAGTTTTGTCAAATATACTCAGAGATTTGTACTAGAAACTGGACCAATCAATCTGTCAATCAATCAAATTTTATTTGTATAGCACATTTCAGCATCAAGGCATTTCAAAGTGCTTTACATAATTAAAATAGAAACAGATTGTGACATTGAATAACAATAATAAACAGAGCGAGATTTAAAAAAAAGACAGTGAGAAAGAGAAATAAAAAGAAATTAAAAAGTACAAATAAAAACTTTATAAAAACTTTAACATTAAAACTTTTTTACATTAAAAAAGGCATTAAAAACGTAGACAGTGAGAAAAAAAAAAGAAGAAGTTAAAAACATGAAAGACATCACGAGAAGTTACCCTTATGGGGTCTCCTCAAAGTAAGGGGCTCCAAGAGCCTCACCTTTTGCCTTTAGTTAAAACTCTGTCAACTGGGACTCTAACCTTTATAGCCTTTAGTTAAATCTCTGTTTAACAAGGACTCTAACCTTTATAACTTAAACACTTTATAACCTTTATAACCAAAACAACTTGGTAATATTTTCTATTTTTGCAGTGCACCATTTTCCTTTGCAAATCTGCTTTCAAGGTTTAATAGCGCAGCGATTATTGATCATTTTAACTATCGATTATTCTGATGATTTTGACCCTGTTGTTTTTAGGAGTTTCTAAAAACATTGAGAGAAGTTTCTGAAGGCTGTTGGTACATAAACTGTAAAAACTTTCCGGTGAACAGGAGACCTTTTCTTTCCTCTTAATCCTTCCTTTCATTAGTAATGACCAACAAAAGCATTTCATTTCTGATTCTCACACTCGAAGCATTAACCTTTCTCCATGTTTCCATCATGGAGAAAGGTACCAGCAGCCCTTCTGCTGCTGGTACGAATGAAAGGAGCGAACTGAAAACCAGGCGGCGCCGTCGTCCTTTGAAGCCGGCAGCAGCCTTATTTATTCAGCATGCCCTGGGATTGATATTAATTATTTAGGTGTTGTTTATGCTGAGCCCAAACAGGAACTCATTTATGCTGAGGTCAAGGAAATTATATATATAAAATAATTATTTCCAAAGGAGAGAGTGGAAATTAGTTTAGAGACTGTTAAGTTTGTCTGCTTAAAACCAAATGAGGAAATGAGAAAAATCCATCCGTGACGCACAAGAAAACAAAAACTATTCATGTGTTCATTTATGTGCAACTTATGATTAATTGAGGAATCAATTAGTCCCAATGATTAAGTGATTAATCGTTGATTATTCTGCAGATTATTTAACATATATAAGCATTTTTTACACAATATTAGAAATAAATTTAAAGATACACATGGGCGAACAATTCAGTTACTTTTAGTTAATAATAAAATAGAAAGATTATTCCTTTGGTGTTCACTTGATTATTGGTGGCAAGAAATACTACCAACTGATCTGTTTATTTGTTGGATTAATGATTAGACAAAGTGCTTAATATATATTTTTGTATCCAATTTGAATCAGCTGAAGCTAAAAATGTCACTTGATGAGTTTTGGGTAGAGAAGATTTCCAAATAAATAAGCTTTTTAAATGCAATTTTTTTTGTATAGTTTTGAAATTATTACTTTCCGACTGTTTTTGTTCTTTCAGGAAATTATCTTTTTATCGAGCCTGTGTACTCCAACTAACGGTTAATCGATTACTAAATAAGTAATCAATTAATCACAATTAATTTGATTAATCATTTCAGTCTTTATTGTTGACAAAATTTACCATTGGAACTAGAACATTTTTATTATTATTGACATAAAACAAGCAACTATTTCTTGATGAAAAGTTTTTTCTAAGTTAGTTTTGTCTTCTTTCAGGATTAAAAAACGGAAAACTAGACAGAAATACTTAATAAAATTCTGTGTTTTTGCAGCATGTTGAACCACAAGTCAAAAGAAATGTCTGATTTTCATTGGATAATTTTCAACAAGTTTATATTTAAGATATTTGTTTTTCCTTTAAAGTTATTCCAGTGACAATTATGGGCTTTTATTAACAATAAGTTTGTTGACATCTGCACAGACACAAACAGAAGCTTGAAACACTTCAGACACAAAACCTCACCAAGTCTCCAGTTCAGAACCTTCCCAAAGCAACATACCGAATCATCAGCGGCTTCCTGGAAAACATCGTCTCCAAACTTTCTCAAACAATTTCGTCATCTGACAGGAAAACGAATAAATTGACTTTCTGAACCTCATTAACATCCGGAGCATATTGTCACCCACTGAGCTCAGTCAAACACAAAACATAACTTCTGCACTGAGTGAGAAATGATGAAAAGTATTAAAAAAAATCTACATTTTTTTTCTCACTTTTACCATTTGTCAGCACTAAAGAAAAGCCTCAGCAAGAAAATTTAAAACGTCAAAAGCCATTGTCTCTAAGCTCTGATATTTTTTAATCAGAATAAAGAAAGACTTTATGTCCCGGTGGGCAGAAGGTGAAATATTTAAATCATTTTAATATAACTGTGACATTATGAATGTGTATCTTTCTCTTCCTCTGGTGCAGGGAGAGCTTCCTTACTCCTGGCCGATGTTTCTGAACTATCCTCCTCCGTCCTGCTATTTTCCAGCCTTACAGGCCAAAAACGACACGCAAGGTAAGAGAAACGTCATCAGTTTCTGCAATTAAAAGTTTTTAAATGACTTTAAGGGTTTTACTTATGTTTTTCTTGCATTTAATCATATTTTTTGTGTACTTTTATTTGTGCGCAGAATGTGAGATTGGTGCGTTTCTGGCTTCATCCAAAGAACCAAGAGGTGAGGACAGTTGGTTGGAGATCTGCAGAAGACATTTCTGCAAAGCCATGAAATCAAAGCCCAACACTTTAACTGGGAAAGGTGAGTTACTGGGTCCATTTGGTGTCGTCCGATCAGTAGTTTCTAACACGGTGTTTAGTTATAGGGAAAATAATTAAGCTTGTTTTTGTCTAGTTTATAGTATTAATAAATTAATTCACTCCACGCTGGTTATATTTTTAGCTTGTTTTAGGTAAATAATTCCTTAATATTCATGAATTAGTGGAATTAGTACTTTTTCATCAGTATTAGGGGATTACTGGCTTAAAACAAGCTCTTATTTCTTGCTGAAAAGTTACCTCAGCTTGTTATACGTCCATTTGAGTTTCTACTACTTAGAAAAACAGCCCAACTACTGAAAAAGGAACATCCAGGTGTTGTTTTGCGTCTAGAAAACATTTCAAAATCCTCCCGATTAAGTCACACTGACCTGTTGCCGAGCAACCCAAGCTGAGCTCCAGCTGTACAATGGCTGCTGGAAAAGACAAGTGTTTTGTTGTTGACTTGCTGTATTCTTGTTGGTTGTGTAGTGACTATTATTATTACAGGTTAGTTTTCTAAGCTGCAGGATCGTAACGAAGAAATTTAAGCCGATGTTGATGTCCAATAGTGACACTGCAGTTATGGTAGAATTTCCCAATACATTATTTTATACATTTATTATTTGATTACTCAATTAATCTTCAGAATAATCGATAGAATACTCAAATATTAAAATATTTGTTTACATTAACCCTAAAGCTAATGTTTTATGAGCCTTTTCAAAAGTCTCCTGATTCTTAACTCACATTGCAAAGGCTGCACTGTTGCATAGCAACCCCAGGGAAGTGCAGTACTGTTACCTAGCAACCCAAGCTGAGCTCCAGCACATTTGGTGAGCTGGTTTTACCACTGTATGCACTGTACAAAGTGGTTTCTTGTTAACTTGCCATCCAGGAAGCACTTTGCTGGATTGTTGTTGGTTGTGCAGGAGGCTCTACTATTGCTTTTCAAAGATGCACGGTTGTATAATTCTGTTCAGCCGTTTTCATGCGAGAGTTTAAACATCGAGTTGTGGACATGACCAGCAGCAGCTTATTTGAATTTAAGTGGCAACAGGTTCATTCTCTAAAGATTAAAATGTAATAAATATATTCTGTCCATAGATCTTTGCTGGCCTGTTTAAGGAAGCATAATATGTCACTTTTCAAAGATTCAGTCAGATAAGTTAAATAAATCCTTATTTTTTTATCATAATGCCTGTTATACGTGACCTGCTGATGGTTTTTATTTTAAAGCTTTCGCTCTCTTTCTCTCTCTTCTTAAGCGTTACAGAAATCTGAAGCGCCGCGTTCGTCTTTAATAACTCATCATCGCTGTCATTGACTGACGCTTTTTAAATTGCACCTACGCTTACTTTCCTCATATAGGAGTAAATAGCTGTGATTGACGAAAGACAAAAATACATTCAGATGAAGCATCAGGAGAACCTGATTACTCCCTTTCATCAGGACACGGTGGAAATTGCCTACGAAATCATCCACTGTGGGGCTCATTTGAGGCTTTTCAGAGGAAAAAAATAAATTATGATGATGATTTATTATCTCTTAAGCTTCCCTCAGCTGCAGAGAGGAGGTTTTGTTTGACTTGTCAATAACCACACAAAACCTGACACTTTCTTTTCAAGAAACGCCCAAGAAAGGGAAATTGTTACATTTAGCGTTTCAGCTAAATATCTTAAAGAATATACTTTTAAAAATATAAATTCTTCCAGTTTTTTTCTTTTCTTTTGGGAGACAAAAATGACTCACTCACTATGTAGCAGCTTTCATCCAAGCTGCTTTATCCATTTCATGCTCAGCAGCTCTCTCTCTTGTCAGCTTATTGATTTCTTAATTGGTCTCCTGCAGCAGCGTCTCAATAAGCAGCGTTGAGTCGTGCCTGGATTCGCTGACTGCTCTCTGCTCGCGGTTATGATCGCCAGCCGCCGTCTCATCAGCTGACAGCTGGGAAATGATCATAATTACACTCTTCTGTGTTTACAAAATACCCTGCGATTCACTCGATATGTTTATTTAGCAGCGCAGGAATAAAGGTCCACCTGCAACCAGGTGGAAGATTAAAACTATTTGACTGATTTATACTTCAAGATGACTGGTTTTTAATCAATAACTTGATTATTAATAATGTAGCAAAACATGATGTGCAAACTTTTGGCCAAAATCTGTTTTTTAAACAATTTTGAAGCAAACTTTTTGTGCTCTTTTATTTAATCTGCTCAATAATAAACAAAAGAAACCTGAGAGTTTTATTGGAATTAAATAAATTGTGTTGTGGACCCTGTGATGGACCGAGCAGTTAAAGCACAGCCAGGCACAAAGTAAAAAATAGTTTTACTTTCTATTATTTACCCAAACAAAACTTGGGTAAATAATAGAAAAAATGACAAAAATTGGGCCCATAAAAGAGGTAAAAGTAACAAACATCAACTCAAACTAATTCAAACAAACAGACCTAACAAACAAAGACACAAGGGGAAACTTAAATACTGGCTGATCAGGCCACATACAAAACACCAAGGGGTAAATACACAAAAACCAAACTGAAACTAACATAGAAAAATCCCATCCTCCCTCTGGATGATGAGTAGTGGCATGAACCAATTTGCAGTCTCAGCTGGTTTACTCCACCTCTTCTCCACCTCTCTGCTCTCCTGAGGATGGAGCTGCCAGCACTGAGGAAACTCAAAAAACAAACAAAGGTTAAATCAAGCAAAACACAACAATGTAAACTAAAATGTGCGCATTTATTCTAGAATACGATGTGATGTGTTGCCTTCTAAACAAAACCAGTTATTCTGTAAATTAAATCCTAGACTTAAAGAAACCCAAATATAAGTGAGGTGAACCTGCTGCGTGTGGTGAGAGTGAATGTTACTACATTTGTGTGGCTATAACTGCAGCCATCACATTTTCTAAATATTTTAGATTGATTGTTTTCTTGGGTATCTTTTTTAAATTGCAAGTCAAAAACATAAATTTTTCATGATTAAAGGCATAAATCTGCAATAAAAAACACGTTTCTCTATATTAATGTCTGAAAATAAAATAAATGGAAAAACTGAGATCTCACATCTTATGATGCAACATTTGTAATATTTTAAGACACTTGTTTTTATTAGAAATTTAAAACTTTTAATGTTTTTATTTTATCTAAAAAAAAGAAAAAGAGAAAAAAGTAAAACCTTTAGTTATCATGGTAATATCTATGTCTTTTTTTAATTCATGTAACTATTTGAGATCAGTCCAGACATTTCTGAGGGTTTTTCTTTGGCCACAGAAGAGGAAACTTTCACCAATAATTATTTTGTCTTTCATATACAAAGGTCCTAATATTCCGTAGTTGGTTGTATTTAATAAAAACCTTAAAATCGTTTTATTGTAGCAGCATAAATGACGTGAAGATTGTAATATTATAAATACAAAATAATGACACAAAGGCTACATTTCTTTTTTGCCACTCTTCAAAATAGGAAATAGAAGAAAGTATGATATGTACAAAAGGCAGATGCACTGCAAAAACACAAAATCTTGCCAGATGTTTTTCTCTAGTTTCTATTGGAAAGACCTTAATATACTTGAGATGAGACAAAAATGTAACTTTTCAGCAAGAAAGAAGAGTTTGTTTTAAGTAAATAGTTGCTTTAAACTATTAATCTTACCAAAATACTCGTTAGGAGTTTGTTTTTGCAGTGTGTGTTGATATTTACGAGGAGCTGTCTGTGAAACGCCCCCACATGTAGTCGGGGTAATAATTATATAAATGCATTTCTTGGCACCACTTGGCTGTTTTCTGACCTCTTTTATGAGAGGCTTGTTGGACTTTTTTTTGCTGTGGCCACCAGTTTGTCTCCCGTCTCATCTTGAATGTTAGATCCTCAGTAACTGCGAGCGGCTCTTCCACGCAGCTCTGGGATCTGTGGAGTTGCGGGTTTCACTCCGGGACGGTCGGGGCAGCGGCGCCGTGAATCGGTGCGAGTTGAGGGTCAGGGTTTGGCTCACAAAGCCGACTGAGCTCGATGCGAAAAATTGGTTTTTGCAGATGAGCCCTAATTTCCAGATTCATTTGTAAGCTGAAGATTCACAAAATGCTTTGTTTGTGTTGTGCAAAAACCAATATCTTAGTCAGAGCAGAGCTGCAGCTGAGGATCATTTTAGTTATTGATTATTCTGACAATCAATTGAATGATCGGCTGAAACATTTACATTCTGGGATGGAACCAGAGATAATTTTAGTAAGCGATTATTTCTTCAGTTATTCTGATGATTGACAATTTGGATAAAAACATTTATACATTCTGTGCTGCAACTAATAATATTTTTAGTAATCAATTGTTCTGCTATCAATAAGTGGGAGAAATTTATTGATTACTAAATTAGTTGACTGTTCATCACGATTAATCGGATTCCGATATTCACTTGTATGTTTTTTATATATTTTTTTTATATTGGTTCTGCTCTGTCCTCTGTACTGTTGTAACAATGTAAATTTCCCCACTGCTGGATTAATAAAGGATCTGATTATCTTATCTCATCTTATCTCATCTCATCTCATCTCATCTCATCTCATCTCATCTCATCTCATCTCATCTCATCTGATCTGATCTGATCTGATCTGATCTGATCTGATCTGATCTGATCTGATCTGATCTGATCTGATCTGATCTGATCTNTTATCTTATCTTATCTTATCTTATCTTATCTTATCTTATCTTATCTTATCTTATCTTATCTTATCTTATCTTATCTGATCTGATCTGATCTGATCTGATCTCGTTTCAGTCCTAGTTCAAAGCTGATTTCAGTCTCTGTCTTACTCAGGAGTCATCATTTAGGAATGTAAAACGGTTATTCTAGATATATTTTAGTCTGAATAATACATTTAACTTCTAATCTGATATTTATTAAAGTTGTCTCTGCTTGAATGATTATTTATGAATCAGATTTTTCTCTACAGTGCTGGCTGACCTTCTGGAGAAAGTTGTGGTCCATTTATCCAGCTCTGCCTCCGGAAGCTTCTTCTCTGCGGCTCAGTACAAAGGTCAGAGAGGAACCGACTCGTTTTCTGTTTCTTGTTGTCAAATGAAAACCACTGAAGGCCTTTTGCTGCCATTTGTTACGTAACCAGTAAAGTAAAAGCTTTTGCGTAATTTGTCCCATGATCTTAAAGATTGAAAACTTTAAATTATACACAGTCTAACACCAAACTATGCAGAAGTTGTATGTTATTTATGTTTGTTAGTATTATGCAGGAATGTTTTTTAGAATGGGAACATTCAAAGATCTGAGCAGTAATAAAATGTTACAAACCTCCATCTACACACTGTTATGGGGATGACAAAGTAGTTAATAACTGTGAAGTGGATTGAAAATGACAAATGGTTTTCAAGTATATTTTTACACATTCGAGTCTGAAAAATGCGGCTCACATGGCTGATCGATTAATCAAATTAATTGTGATTAATCGATCATTGAAATAACTGACACTGTTTCAGCAATCAGTTCAACTAGTATGAGTTTCTGTAGATCTTATTGGGACGTTATTCCTTTAAGTCTGGAGATGATCTTCAGGTGATGGAAGGCCGACTTGGTAACTGTCTCTATGTGGCTCTGAAGGTTCAGGTCAAAGTTTATCACTACGTCCAGATTCCAGACTTGATCTCCAGTTTTGAGCTGCGATAGCTGAAGCTCTTTGCTGCCTCTAATGATTCTTGTTCCTTTTTTGCTCCTGTTTTGTTATAATCGCTGGACAAAGTCGCGGCTCCTCCACATTTATTTGTTCTGCTCAGACGTTTCTGAATGGATTCATCATCACCTGGTTATATGTAGAGCTGTGTATCGTCTGCAGAACGAGATAATAACTCACCTGGTTATTTGTTATAATCTGAGATCATATAGATATGAAACAAAAGAGGTCCAAGACGCATCCCTGAGGAACCCCACATGTGTTTGTAATGAGGCAAAATTTGGAAATATGAGAGAAGCACAAATACTTTTTCTATGGTCAACTTGACATCAGGAGTTTTTCCTCTGCTGAAAAAAACAAACTTCCCCGCAGTAACAGTGAAATAACCCAAAATCCAGGAACTGATATGTTTGTCAGTGTCATCAGAATTGATGTGTCCCTGCAGATTCACAGACATGGAGGGAAAAAAATCCCTCACACTTTGAGATCGTTTTCCTTCCGCAGGTCAAAATATGTTCGGCTTCACAACAAGCGAACTGTGTCAGCAGCAGGTTGGCGTGTTTGTAGCCGGAGGGCTAAACAAGCTCCTCCGACTGATGCTAGACAGAAAGACACGAGGCTAATTAGTGAACACCCAGAAAATTTAATATTTCCTGAAGGTAAAGCGCTAATTACTTACGTATTTGTCCTAATTAAAATGTATTTTACTGCAGTGTCCTGTCAGCTTCAGCTGGGAAACATTTATCACTTTTCTGGAGCAACATTGTGTGTTAGAAATATTCTACATAATATTAAACTAAAATAAACAATAGTGTTAAGTTGGTAATTAAACTTTTCAAGCTTTTTGCATAAGTGTTGGATGTCATAAGATGGTTTTAATTAGAAATTTCCATTTGATTTTATTTTGTTCTTGGTTATGTGTCCTACTGATTGTTTTTAAAAACTTGTTTGAAGTACATTTAAAAAATGAAATGAAATAATTTCGTGAAACTGCCCAAAAATTAAATCCCAAAGTCATATTTTAATCATGTTATTCATTAATTTATAAATGTCACAGTTTCAAGCTGAATATTTACCGTAAGTTACAGGATAAATGTTTACAGGTACATTATAAGCAATTATATTGTTATTTCACGCATTTAAAAAATGAAACTTGTTTATTTTCTAGACCCATTACACGTGAAGGGGAATATTCCAAGCTTTTATTTCTTGTCATTTTAATGGTTTTGGGTTAAAGAAGGTGAAAATCCAAGATTTTATCTCAGAAAATACAATATTACAAAAGAAAAAAAGCTCATGGTGTTGCATTTTAATGAGCTTATTAATTTAAAACACAAAAGTCATTGCTAAAGAAGTTGAATAGTCAGAGTTCTGTATCAAAACGGACATTCATAGAAAGTTAAGTGGAAGGAACAATTTGTTTGAAAACAATGGAGTTTGAAAAAAATCAATGATGATGCAAATATATTCCTAATAAGATTAAATATAATGAAGCTGTGCGGCAAAAAATTTTTTTAAATTTGAAGTTTTTATATTTTCTTTCTTATAGAAAGGGAATTTCATTATATAGATTAAAGAAGGAAAAATTTAAGCCTGTATTTTAAATTTAGTTCACAGATAATGAAAATCCAAAATTCTGTCTGAAAATTAGCAGACTGTGAAAAAGTAAAGGCATATGCCTAGAAAGTTAAGTGGAAGGAAAAAGTCACAGAAAAGGATTTGAATTTTAGTAAATTAATGGTGGTGCAACTATTTAAAGGGGTGTTTTTCCTAATTGGACTAAATATAACTATGCTATAGAGCTAGCTTGTAATTAGCAGCCAACAGTTGTAAAAAAAAAAAAGAAAAATAAACAACGTTGTTGCCACGGTAACGGTCTGAAAGTAATAGATCAGAGGCAATAACTGTTTGAAAAGCAATGCCTCAACTTAAAAAAATCATGAACAAAATCTACAAATCTGAACTAATCCTGTATTTTAATTGTTTAAAAAATATAAACTATTGATTCTTTTTGGTCCGATTGCAGGGGGAAGATCCAGAGTTTCCTAATTTTAAGGGAGTTTACTGTTGTGCATAAAGCGTGAACATATTTTCCTCCAAGCCCTTAAATTCTGCAGCATCCATTATTTTCAATATTACTTTCTTAATTTATCTGAAGAGCACAGAGAAAAGTCTGGGGACGTCCTGGCGCTGCAGGTTGCTGGTATTTACTCTTCATGAGTTCTGCACTGAACAACTAGGAATGTTTGTCGCAACTAATAGAAGACATGAATTCCCTGCAACACCTTTTATGGTGGCACCTTTAAACAAAAAGTTTAATATGTTATTTGGGTTTTTACAAACGGTAAACTGGACTCTGGGGGCAACGTGCTGAGCAGGGATGAGGATTTATCTCCATTAGGCTGTAATTGAGGTTCTCAGAGATGTTAACATGTGAGGAAGAAAGGAAAAGATTCTCCAAATTAATACCAGATTTTATAGCGTGTGTTTAATGCTCTGCTTTCTGATGGAAGCGGCGTCGAATGGTCGCTTTGAGATGTAAATTCCAGCCAACATTTTATCTTTTTTATCACTGTTTTTCCTCTGAAAAATTGGATTTGAGGTTTGCGCTGCTGTTGCTGTCGTCTGGATGATTGTTTTCCATATTAATTGCTAAAATCTCCTCATCATCTGACTATAAACTGTCTGCAAATGATTCATTTGCGCTGATATTATTACATTTCCCAAAAGCCAGGATGTGGTTGTAACTATTTTCCTGTTTATTGTCTGATTATTGAAGTTGCCAGATCATTAAACCTGAATTTCCAAAATCTAATATTGTTTCAATGATTGTACGTCTTAATAATAACAGTTTTGTTTTTACATTCAGACTCTGCAGGAGAGTTTAGTGCTTGTTGTGTTGCTCTGTTAGAAACTATTATACCTGGAAAAAAGTCATCTTGTGATAAAAACGATTCATGTGGAGGAGAAATTAGTGATTTAATCTTTTCTCCTCGGCTCTGAACACGGAAACCTCAAAGTGCCGCTGTGAAATTACCCGATGCTACGCTAACATCACGACTAAGGCCGTTCAAGGTGCTTCACATTATACAAACCAGATTCCATTAACGTTGGGACACTAGACAAATTGTGAATAAAAACTGAATGCAATGATGTGAAGATGGCAAATGTCAACATTTTATTAGTAATAGAACGTAGATTGGCAAATCAAAAGTTTAAACTGCGAGAATGTATCACATTTTAAGGGAAAAATATGTTGATTCAAAATTTCATGACGTCAACAAATCCCCAAAAGGTTGGGACAAGGCCATTTATACCACTGTGTGGCATCTGCCCTTTCTCCAGTTTAGATTCATGTCTAATCCAGGCCTCTAAGTGTTCAATCATCTTGGTTCTTCTTTGTCACACCTTCCTCTTTATGATGCACCAAATGTTCTCGATAGGTGAAGGATCTGGACTGCAGGCTGGACATTTCAGTACCCAGATCCTTCTCCTACGTAGCCATGATGTTGTGATTGCTGCAGAATGTGGTCTGGCATTATGTTGTTGAAAAATGCAGGGTCTTCCCTGAAAGAGACAACGTCTAGGTGTGAGCATATGTTGTTCTAGAACCTGAACATAGTTCTCTGCATCAATGCCTTTCCAGACATGCAGGCTGCCCAGGCCACCAGCACTCATACAACCCCATCCATTCAGTGATGCAGCTTCTGAATGAAGCGTTGAAAACATCTTGGGTTATCCTTGTCCTCTCTGGTCTGGATGACATGGCGTCCCAGTGTCCATAAAGAACTTCAAATCGTGACTCATCTGACCACAGAACAGTCGTCCATTTTGCCTCAATCCATTTTAAATGACTCCTGGCCCAGTGCAAACGGCTGAGCTTGTGGACTTGCTTAGACATGGCTTCCTCTTTGCACTGTAGAGTTTCAGCTGATTATAAAGACTTGCTAGTGGTTTGAGTTTGATTAGTCTGAGACCAGACAGTCAGTGATTTATAAACTAACAATGGTGTCTTAAAGTCCGCTCCATCTGCCCGGCTTTTAGTCAGAACCCAAGCAGCAGCGTTCTGGAACAGCTGCAGCTGGACAATTGATTTAAATTTTTCTTTTTGTGAGGACACTGTTTCAGTAATCCGTGTAACTAAAGATAAACGCATGAATAAACATCTCTAATGCTGAGACAGTAGTTCTTTAATCCTGGTTCTTCAGCTGACAGAAGGCCGACTTTGTAACCGTCTTTATGCGACTCTGAAAGGTTCAGGTCTGATCTCTGTTTGTTTCTATTCAGCTGGAGAAAGTTGTGTCACACCCACACATTTACCTGTCCAGTGATTGGCTGGTTCAGGGTCACCTGGTGACATCATCATGTGGAGCTGGCTATCATCTGCGTACATCACGGTCAAAAGGCTCCCTGCTACGAGGAAAAGTTTTCTTCTGAATATTCCTGTTGTACTCTGTGTGACTCATTTGTATTTTATTTGTTTTGTTGTTGCAGCAGCGGAGAAAAACTTGAAAAATGTTGCGTTGTCGTCTGTGGAGCAGCTGGGAATCCAAACATGCTTCAGGTACGTGAAATAAGATGTTTAATTAATGTAAAGAAACTGCTGGATCTTACTGAGTATTAAGCAGGGCTGAAGCGATTAATCTAATAAATTAATCAAATAATCATCAAAATGTTGCTGCATGGTTGATTTTTTTTTCCTTCCACTCAATTTTCTTTGAGCATGATATAACTTTTTCACAATGTCCTAATTTTTGCAGACAATAATTTCCAACATGTCCAAACAATATTCAGCAATTTTACAAGAAATATTTATGTTGTTAAAAAGACTTTATTGCATTTTTCTAAATATTTTGCTAAAGAAATTTCAGTTTTTGTCACATTTATAGTTCTTAAACTCTCAATATGAATAATAAGGGAGCACTTTTTTTTCTGGTAGCCTTTTCCTGACACCCATCTCGTATTATTTTGAAGAGAAATTACTGTTGATTTAGTCGCACCGGTTGGAGATTCAAATGATTTAACTAAAGGAAACAATTCAACAAAATGTGTTTATTTTTCAGAACGTATCAGGATTTATTGTGCTCTTAATGTATCATCATTAATTAACCTGTGGATTGGTTTTAAGGAATCCTTCTGGGTGTTGCTCTGCCAGGTGACTTTTATATGATCTGGCATCAGGGATTATGGAGGCAAAAATGAAATAAAAGCTCTGAAAACTGTTGAGACTTTCGCAGAAATTCAGTTTGATCGTTAGTCTTTCGGAACAGTGGGGAAATAAAACTGTGATTATGATGAAAAGCCGGAGAAGCGGAGTATCAGAACTTCACCGGAGGATTTCACTGGCGGTGTGGATGTGATGTTTGTGTTGCCAGGTATGGCTGCTACCTCCAGCTGCTACAGGAAGACGCAGAGAAGGACTTGGAGCTGCTGATGAAACACATGAAGACCTTCCTGTCCACACAGAGAGTGAAGACTTCCTCGGCTCTTGGTATCCTTTAAAACTGCCTGTGTGCAAATTAACAGTGTTCAAGGCTTTTCTAGGGGGAAAAAGTGTCTGTTGCTAGTTTGTTTAACTGCTTCGTTGAACAGGTTAGCCATGGATCTGTGGTCTAAACAAAACATGTGTGGCGGGAGCAGTGTGAAAAAAATGGATAACTTCAATTTGGAAACACTATTTTAATAAAAGATTATATAAATTGCATTGACTCAACTTAAAAGGTTACATTAAGACACACAGACCCGTTACAGAGGAGGCTTGAGACAATCTCACAATTCAACCATTTATTTATTGCACAACTGTTTGTTTAATCCAAAAAAAATACTAATTTAAAACCACTCACACAATAAAAGTCAGTTCTAGCGCAACTCGGATAGGAGTGAAATTTGGGGTTGTGTCCTAAAAGAAAAGAAAAAAAACACAGTAAACGAAACAGGGCAAAACAAAAGAAAATCGTGCACCAAACCAGAAGTAGAACCACCACCTGGAAAGTCCACCACCAACACCACGAGCTGGACGTTCCTGTTTAAAATAGAAGAAACATTCAGATTACAATTCCAATAATAAAGTTCAGTCCATGATCAAGCAGCAATAATCCAGATTCAGGGTCAGTCCTGGGAGAAACCGATCCGCTGTAGCAGACGCCACTCAAAGCGGCATTAAAAGGATTAGTCCGAGCTGGTCACCAATCAGCCACACTGGACGAGTGTTAGGAGCTTTGCGCCGACCCGGGCGGCGGGCCCTTTGTCACCGATTCTGTTCATTACTTTCATGGACAGAATTTCTAGGCGCAGCCGAGGTGTTGAGGGGATCCGTT
>CAEGAF010139890.1:0-39284 GCA_903067075.1 Micropoecilia bifurca
ATTACTAAATATTAAATATTACTACCTGTAGCGGAGCAGCGGTTCAACAGCAGAACCAGCGTCTTACATCGCAGCTCGAAGACTTAAATCATTTTGCGGGTTATTTGTTTAGCTTTCTGACCGTCATGCTAATGTGAGTGTTTGTAGCTGTACTGCTTTACCTGCTGTCTGATCCTCCATGTCTTTTTATTGCAGTGAGCCTCGATGTAGCCAAACTGTCATTGTTTTTATGTCGTATTAGCTTCGTTGTGTTGATGCATTTTGACCTACTTCTATTTTCCGCCGCAACACGCAAATGTCCTCATTCACTCAGTGCTTTATAGTTACACATCGCTTAGGATTTTTTTGCTGTGCGTTTGCGCCATGTGAAGGAAAGACGAGACCAGCTGGACAGACAGGGTGGGAAATGAGATGCAGGTGATCGGTATCGGTAATAGAGCCAATGCTCGCCGATCCCGATAATCACCAATTTCACGGAAATCGGCCAATTATGATTGGTTACCGATCGATCGGCACACCTCTACTGTAATGATGTCATAAAATTGCTAATATTTATTTTTGTTTTTGTTCATTCCCTTTTGCAGTTACAATTAAAACAGCATTTAGGATGATGGTGATTAATTAAGGTGCTTCGCCGGAGTTCTAGCGCTAACATCATGCCAAATCAGAATCAATCAACTTTTCTGGCTCCCTTGACCTACAGGTAAAATTCCTCCAAGCAGTTTCATGTTGGCTAAATAGTCACAAAAGCTCTTTTGATTCTAATTCTAAATACATTAGCAGGGTCACATTGACTCTGCAGCCTGAAGTGACTCAATTGACCGACTGATTTTTTGGCAATTCCGATTTTTTTTTGCTGGGCCGTTCACACAGCCAGTAAATGCAACCTGTATGCGATCTGCAGTGTGAACTGCAGATCACAGCTTAGGAACCATGTTGTCCCGCAATCGCAGTAGAGGGCGCAATTGCGTCAGTGTTCTGCCAACGCCCATAAAAAGAAGTGCTCAGTGTTTGCGGAAGTAAACATGGAGGCTAACGGTGAAGCTTAGCTTACACATTTGAAGTTGTTATCTGGCCGGAGCAACATATTAACAACTTAATCATCATATAGTCCATCATGGTTGTTGTTTTTCTATCCACTTGCGCATGTCAGGACGCAGAATAGTGAGATTTGTTGAGAATCAGTGACGTTCAGTTCGGATGAATGCGGCCTGGACGTTATGGTCGCATTTGAATCGGATACGTATCAGATATGGGTCACATTCTAAAAAGAATCCGACCTGTGCTGTTCAGACTGCCATGAAAAGATCGGATACAGGTCGCATTACATCAAAAAAATCGGAATTGAGTCACTTCAGGCTGCAGTGTGAACGCAGCCTTAAAAGCTTAAAACTAAAAAGTAACAACGTGGAGTGAAACTTCTGGGTAAAACTGAAACTGTAACACCCCAGGTGGGTAGAATTTTAGCTATTTAAAAAAAACAACAACAAAAAAATTGATAATTATTCAGTTTATACCGTCCAGCCCTAGCTATCAATGACCAGGAATGTAGTATAGGCTGTAACATTTACTTTTATTTTCTATACTAATACAGTTGATGGATGAGTTAAAGCATAGCAAGGGTGAGAAAAACTATGAAAAACTAAAAAATCTGTCTTGGTTAATGGTAATCCCTTCAAGCAGGGGTTAACAGATGGCAAAAATTCCTTCCAGTAAATCCCAGACCTACTTGGTACTTTAATTATGTGCTTTCATCTCCTCAGACCATACAAACGGCAGGAAAAAAACATCCCCCCATGCTGTTCAATGTGTGAGCATGTGTGCAGGTCTCCTCTGAGGGACAGAGGTAAAGTGAAACAACATGTTTGCTTCCCAGAACGAGAAAGACACAGCACCTCTTTAGAAGAAGTGCATGAGTTATGAATGAGACAACCCCAGATTCTCCAAAAAACAAATGAGGGAAGTAAACACAATGGAGCCCCCACCAGCACAGTTGGAAAACTTTCCCACAGATGGAAACTGGCTTTGAACCTTCTTCCCCCACCCCTTTTTCGGTTTTATGAACGAGTTTAGGCTAAAGGCATGCCCCTTTATAGAAACACACCGAGAACAGACTTTGCGTTTTTCCCTTACTTCATTTACTGATCCAATGAAAAACTAAATGCGGGCAAGCAGTGAATGGTTGACTCATGTGTCAGCACAGCAGAAGTCTTGCAAGCAAGGCAGACACTTCAACAAAAGATCCCAGATAACATTACTGAAGCTTGATCCATCCATTTTCTCACACCCTTGACCCTAGTGGGGTCGGGAGGGGTGCTGGTCCCCATCTCCAGTGAGACATTTCAGGTGTCCCTGGACAGGACAAACAACCCTGCACGCACACACTCACACCAATTAAGTGAGAGAGACTGATTAACCTTAACAGTCATGTTTTTGGACTGTGGGAGGAAGCTGGAGAGAACCCACGCATGCAAAAGGAGAACATGCGAACTGACCCTGCAGAAAGACCCTGGGGCTTAGAATCGAACCCAGGACCTTCTTGTTGCAAGGCAACAGTGCTACCAACTGTTCCACTGCGCAGCCCCCAAAGCTTGATATAGGCCATTATTACAGTACATGAATGAGTGTGACAACATTTTAGGCAATAAAATGTTTATCTTCTTTTTAAAAAAAGTAATTTAATTGTTTATTTTCATCTATTAATGTATTTCTAATGAATAAGAATAGCTGCTGCAAACAGTCGACTTTGATAACGTAGAATTTCATGAATTTATACATTATCAGTTTGAAACAAATAAAAGAGAGGTCTTCCTTTAAGGTGCTGTGTGCCCTTGGAGTCCAATCAGCAGCAGTTTGTGTTTCTGTGTGTTCTGCTTACGTCAGTCATTTTCTGTCTAAGTCACTGTTTCGTACCTCCTGGGCATTAGTTGTATAAACAAACATGATAGATAAATCTCCTGCTTTGCTGTCAAAATGGGTCGTTTACTTATGTTATTCATCTCCACAGATGAATGAGTTTAAAGCACAAAACTACTTCAAGTTAGACTATAGCCTCCCCAACAACGCAGTCCCTGCAGGGAGGGCAGTTGTGTCGATGTTGTCTGTGATAAATTCTGTTTTGTGGCGGCAACTGATAAGCTGTTCGCTTCGTCTGGCACGCTGTCTGGTGAGCCGCTTGAGCATCGTCACGTGGCCGTCCTCCTCCTATTTCAGTTTTGTAATATGCTTAAATGGGGAAAAACTAAATATGCCATATTTTTCAAAATGACAAAACATATAGATCATCCGCCAAAATGTCTCATCTGTTCGGACAGGTTCTGAAAAACAGCCGAGATAAATCTGACACAGACACTTTATGGTAATTATGGCATAATCATCGGGATTCCTGAGCCTTGGCATGTCTGCAGTTAGAAAAAAAACCCCAAAAAAACATTTCACCCAGACACTGTTAATATTCCTGGCAAGAGATTGCTCAGAAAATACTGGACCAGAGGTCCATTTACAGAAAGCAGTGGATGAAGGGATGATATCCTCTGTTGAACACTCAAAACGTCCACAGAGATGTTTGGTTCAATCCAGTCCGTAGCTTTTTAGTTTTACTTTTCTCCAGTGGCATTTAGACTACATAATGAAATGCTAAAGTGACATAGCTGTAATTTTTCTGCAGTAGAGTGTTCCAGCATCATTACACTGGATGAATCCCTGCGCAGCTGTTAGACAGACACTTGGACAATGTCCTTATGAGTGCAAGAGCACCTATTCTGGAAGGAGTTTAACAAAACATTATTAATAAAATAACCAAGTAAAAACTTAAGGAGTCTATTATTAATTGATAAATGATTCAGTGGGGTATTTGTAAGCCCTAGAAGGCTTCCCTTCTTTACAAGAAAGATTAATTTTGCTGTTTGGGGCATTTTTTAAGGGTGTTTTCACACCTGATAGTCATAGATTCTGTTTAATTGGGGACCAAAATTGCAACATTTTTTACGTTTTCAGCTGGTGCAGTTTGCTTTCACACTGCACTGTGTCAAAAAACCTTTTGTAAAACCTATTTAGCCCATTTCCTGTGGTGGCACTGCACAAAGAACTACTGAAGTAAACGACACAAAAACTTCAGAAGAAGACACTGACTGCAACTTTGTTCTTCACAAAATGTTAAAAATGGAGTAGAGTCAAGATTTTAGCAGATGCAGGATTTCTCTTTTGTCTTTGGTAAAAGGCCACGAATCATTTCTCCTGCTAGCTCTAGAATTTTACATTTGTTTTGGTTGTATTCACCCAGAATGCCCTGCGCTTTACTTTACGTCTTGCTTTTGAAGCACTCTCCAGTCCTCTTGGCATTCACATATGCAGTCGAATTGCACCAAAATTCACTTCAACTGAACCAAAGTGAACTCCTAAAGGAGCGCAAGCCATCACTCATAAAAGGTAACACTGCTTAAAAACTAACCGAAAGCTAAAAGAGGCTAGTCTTCTAAGCATCTGTTGAGCTTATACTACTAGGAATACAGGCAAAAAATGGTCCAACTCCAGAGTAAGCAAAGTGTGCCGAATAAAGTGTTGACTGTGTATGATGTAGAGGAATCAGGGTGAAATTCACAGGTGTGCAGACTTGGACAGGTAAAATATGCAAACGTCCACAAAAAGAAAAGATAAATCAAAAAAACTGTTTAGCTGACAAATGAATCATCACTAGTTTATACTGATGCACCATTAGTTTATACTTTTCCACATTTGAGAAGTAGTAAACTGCAGCCCAAATAGAATAAATAACACAGTACCATCAACTATTAAATAAAACACTATCTATGACTCTAATGTAAGCAAAGAAGAAGTGAAATAACCAACACACCAAATATATTCCATTTTCTTATTTCTTTTTCAGCATGCCCACACTCTGTCACTCCAACAACCCACGACGCAGCCCAGGCGCATGTGGGCCTGTCAAACATTTGCATCTTTGCACCTCGTTCCTTCACACATGAATGTGAATGTACAACCGTCGGTGCTGCGAGCGCGTTTGATGCAGAATTGTGCTGCTGCACATACCTACGTGCCAACTCCAGGCCAGTCCTGCGACAGCTCCATGTCACAAGACAGAAAACATTAACATGCTGAGTCTGCAGCAAGGCACAGTCACCAGGGAAACATTTCAGCCTGACACACACACACACACACACACAGCCAGCCAAAACACGTCGCCTTAAAGGCACCAGCTAAACAAGTTGTCTAAAACCCCACATACAAAAACACGAAAGGGAGCTTTTAAACTTTATGGACACAGGCAGAATAATTACGATTTTTAAAGCGTTTATTAAAGAAGGTGGAATTAATTGGCCCAACCTCGACTTGTCAGTTACAATTAAAGATAACTATACTTGACAAAGCATTTCAGCGTGTTAGACAGCTGCTGATATTTGACACGCACACTCTTAAACTGAAGCAACAAAGACATGGGGAGAGGCTAAATTTGTCTAAGCTAATAAGTTTCTTTATGCTTCTTCTTTGTGTGACCTTAAAATGGGTAAACATTTGAGAGAAATTGCAGACCCCACACCCTCAGCATTTTTTTTCTGCCTTTCTCTCAGCCAAAACACAGGCATTAAAGTGACGAGCAGCAGGCCATGACTGCAAATCTGTTTATTAAGCAAAAAATTTGGCATCCACACGAATCAGGTCAAAGGCTGGACTGTCTGCACGATCCTGTTCAAATCCCAGATGACATATTATGTGTCGGAGTCGACTTACCTTTTTGGCAATGATGGGAATTCCAGCAGCGGTAGTTGTAATTGTTGTTGAACATGGTCTTCTTGCACATGGGATTGTTTTCCATGATGCCTGGACAAACGTCACCGCACTCTTTGGACTGCTTGTTGCCTGCGATGTAATTGTTGAACTCTGCATCCATGATGAGGGACCAGTCTATGGAGTCCAGGTAGCAGAGCTCTGGGTTCTTCTCAATGCGAATGGCCCCCCGGGTGATGTTTCTCAGGTTGTACAGGCCGATGTCCTTCAGGCTGGTCATCTCAAAGATCACCAGGGCGTAGTTGTAAAAGAGGTTACGGCCACGGATGACGGACAGGTTAGGGAAGAGCGTGCTCAGGCTGTCCAGGCCTGAAACTCGGAACAGCAGCAGGTAGTCCGTTATCATGGTCAGCTTGGGGAAGCTGAGGGTGCGGAAGACTTCCTGGTTGAAGTTGTTGTTGCTTTTGTCACCTATGAGGAGGATCTGCAAGTAGCCCTCCACCACTGTGCAGTTCTCCAGTTGTCTGAATTCACTTATGTTGTTGCCGATGTCGATACTGGGAGTGCAGACTGCAAGAGGGAGAAACAAAAAAAGAGTTGAGAGGTCATTAGTCCATGCAGACTGAATAAGTAAACAACGCCGAGGTTCTTAAACTCTGGCACAAATAAATACCCACTGATGGTACCTGGGGAATCTTTAGAAGTACTCAAGATAAATTTTAATGTGAATTATTTGAAAGATATGAATAAAATTACTATGATAAAGTGGGAAACGAGTCAGAAACTATTCTATTCAACTCTGAAGTCAGAACTTGGGAATGACACTAAACCCAATTCAGCTGTGTTCCCATTCCAAGTTGGAAAACAAATTGGATTTGCTATTTGACACAAGTGGCCAGGCTAACTGCTATTAGCAACAAAAGCAAATAATAATTAGTTAGTCCATATAAGCAGTGTAGTGTTTACCATTGGGGGATGTGTGGTACTGCATTTAAGAGATTTAATAAATACAAACTGTTGACAGTTTGTTTGATAGTTTATTTGATAGGGACAGACATACATTGACATAGACAAACTGAATAAAACAGCAGTCCCATGTTTGCATCATGGTGCAATAGCAACAGCTAATTCGCAGCACTTGTCCCTAGATGGGCTTTTAAAAAAAAACTCTAAAAATTTGCCAAAAGTGAAAAACACCTTCTATCAACATATATAATATGCAAAGCAGCTACCATGGAGTTTTAAGGTACAGATTGGTGAAAAACATCTCACTTTCTCGCTTCTATGAAGCTTTCTGGTTATCTTTCCAACGTAAAACTTGAACATTCCACTTCTAAGAGAACATGAGGGTATATCCAACCTGTGTCCTTGGATCAATATTGCATCATCAATGGATACATTTTTTTTGTCTCAATGTTTTTTAATTTGTTTCATCAGCCCCAAAAACAATCCTGTCTAGTTTTATATGGTTTAGAATGTCTTTCAAGATGGTGGCACTTAGAAAACCTGCTATTTACCAAAGTTGTACTTGATATGAAAAAAAACTGAAAGCACTTGCTCTATTATTTTATTTCAATTTCAGTTTCCTTCTTTCAATTGTATTTACTAAAAGCTACTTTAGTACACCAGCAAAAACTTCTTTTAGAAATCAAGATATTTCATAATTTATTGGCTCACTCTTTGTTGTTAAATGTACATAAAAAAACACAAACACTCCATTCCTGCCATTGTCGTGCTCACAAAAAATGTTTATAACATCAAATACTGACAGTACACTTGAGCTGTGCTGTTGTTGTTGGCAGATGTTTGTCTTCCTGTTCTCATTCTTTAAAAGCAACTTCACGTGGTGTGACAAAGTAAACACTTGAATCGGGTTGGATTCATGCTTAGTTTAATAATAAACTTTTGACTTCCCAGCTGTTGTTACTCAAGCATAAGCCTCATAACCCCTCACTGTTTTGTTTCTCAGCTTGCTTTTAACAGGCTTTCATAACATTTTACCAAGGACACCACCAAAAGACACCTTTTGAATTAACATGTACATGTTGTCTGAATATTGTACAGGTTAAACATTACAGTTAAAACCTTTTTTTCTTTTGCAGTAAAAAGTATATAAATGTATCAGTTGATCAAGATGTGTCCTTAGCTACATATTAAGATAAGACTGTTTTCTTTACAACTAACAATGAAAATACCCTTTTTCAAAATGTGTGAACAGCTCAAATTGACTGCAATGTCTTTATTTTTTTATTTATTCAATTTAACTAAGGATTTTTGGGTTTCTGCCTTGTGATATGTTGTATGTAGAGTGCCGTTAAGTATTTAAACAATAGTTCTTAAGCGAGAGCATCTGTGAACAAGAATGTTTAGGTTTAGCCACAGACTGTCAATTAGATGAAGGTCTAAACATGACTAAGATTTAATGTAAACCATTCCATCGTTGCTCTGGTTGTATGTTTAGGTCTTTTCTCCTGCTGGTAGTTCAACATCTGCCCCACGATGGGTTTCACTCTGCGTATTAATGCATGTTTATTTATTTTAGTTTGAGCAATAAAATAGGCAGTTATAATCGTTTTTCAATATGTGGCAGTTGTAATAACTTTAAAATGTAATGGAAAATAGAAAGTCATCAGATCTTTGGAATTTATGCAAGCTAGCAATTTCTGTCCAAAAATTGTCCAGCTATTTCGGCCGACATCAAAATGTTGACCAATCAACACTGCCAACAGGGCAAAGCTTCAAAATTCAACACACACACAATAGTTCTTGTGCATAACGCTGCCATCCCACAATAGAAATCCTCCCCTCTAGAAATCTTATAGCTCATGCTCACCGATTAAATGAATTAAAGGACTCCCCTTCAACAGGAATGAAATGTCTTGGCTTTGGACCAAAAGCCACAGAACAAAAGGTAAAAGTTTGACTTTTGATGTGCACGGATTGGAAATAAATGCATACGAGTGCTTTTGAGGTTTGATGAGGACCAACAATACTTCACATTATTGTTTTTTTTTTTTGCTTTTAAACTTGCTGAAAATGTGTTTACTTTAATTCCATGTCCACATCAACCTCTACTGTAAACTAACTGCTACAAAAACTAAGATCAAAACACAACGCTTTGTACAGTGTGTGCTGCTGAATCATGCAAGCCTGTCTGCGGAAAAGTTTGGTGACTAAAGACAGTAATGACTTTTGATGACAGGTGAAGTGTTTACTCTTATTCTTACTCCCACCTGGAAGATGGGCTCAAAACAATACTCAGCCCGAAGCCCCAGCATCACCCACAGCAGCATGGAAGCCATTATCGCACATCACTGCGAGGAGGCTTTACACTTCAAAAGCTGGAGGGCATTGAGTCATGGAAAACTCACACCAAGCAGCTAACAGGTTGTCACACTACCACTTAAATGCTGGTCCATAAAGTTATACTGTTTGAATGTGAAACAAGGAAAGCTGGTGGATTTCCAGTAAAGACATTGTGTTTTCCTGACGATCCCACCACATGAATGGGAGCTTTTATACCTTCAAAGTTGTATAAGATGCACCGTTTTCGCCATGTCATTGTTGCAAGGCAATACTGCAGGACAGAGGAGTGACTTTCCACCTGTTGTGAACACATAAACCCCAGTCCATGTGGCAAGCAGAGCATGAACACCTGACAATCAACAGTAGTTAAAAGATTTAAGTGTAGATATTTAGAAATGTTCAAATATAATTGTAAAATTACAAAAAGAAATATATAGGATTTTAAGTCCAATGCGAAGTTATAGGCAAACAAGATGTCCATCTTAATTTATTTTGATTTATTTTGCTTTTACGGCAATAAAAACATAGTTAAACTTGATGTGGTTTGGTAAAAGAAGAGCCGGTATGGCTGTTTTGTCTCTCTGTAATCAACTTGTCTCTGTTCCCTGTCAGCCATCTGAATACCTGTTAATGCAGTCTCAAAATGCAGGCCTATAAAAATGCACACTGCCTGGTGATGTTACATCACCACAGCCTGGATGCTTTACCCTCAGTGGCCTCTCTGCAGATCCGGCATGTCCATCTTTCACAGGGCACTTCTGCTAATTACGCCCGTGTCGATCCTAAACAGGAGATTCTGATCAAAATATACATGCTTACCAGCGGCAGAGGGAAAACACCAATGACAGGTGTAGCAACCTATTAGCCCCCCCCCGCACCTCCCTTTACTTCTGCACTGACAGATTTTGAACAGCTGAGTAAACAAGCCTATCTCTGCAGCTTTGATGGGACTCCAGATCGCATATTTACTTTTGATAACCTTTCTGAAACTGGCTGTAGCACCCGGACAATCAGGGCAAATCTACTTGGAGCTTCATTAAACAAGAAATAAAAAGAGGATACACCTCGGCTGCTTCCTCGTCCATCGCCACTAGGCTGCATCCAGGCTGTTTACTCCTCATTTCCAATGTATTTTTGACAGGCTGCCCGAGGGGGCAGACGTATTCATAAAAAATTATTTTCCACATGAGAAAGAAATTCACCGGAACGCTTCTGCAGAAGCTCAATCTTGACAGAAAACCCATTTGGCAGATCTGAAAAGCAGCGGAGCTGTCCTTGGCTAAACCAAACCTGCAGGGAGCCCCCCTCCGTTCACAACTGATACAGTAAATCAGAAAGAATGCCCAGAGTCTAGCCACACCAGTCATATTTAGCCAGCCGAACACCGGCGCTGGATTTTCAACGAAAGAACCCCTCCACTGCTCCCGGGTTCGTCCTGTAACCGCCGGAGGCTTACAGTAAACTCTGTAACACACAGTCCACAAGCTCCTCACTCTTCCCAATCAACAGAACTCAGTCTGTTTGGCTTGTGAATATTCTTTGGTTTGTTCTATTTTAAAACCAGGACCCTGATTCAACCCGGTAAACCTCACCTCCCCAACATGTCATGATGAATAAGGATGAATCAGGAAGCAGTTTAAAGTTTAGCTGGAAGCATTTCAGGTGGTAATACAAAAAAAAACAAATGTTTAAACGGCTTAATAAGCTTCAACTTAATAAAATTTGAAGGTTTACAAGACGTAAAAAGCTGTGAGGCTTGAATTCTTGACATTTTAACACAACAGACTAGATCTTTATTCTGCATAAGTCTTGTTGTCACTTGTTAAAGTTCTGTTAGATGAAAGCTATAGAAACAGATCAAAAAGTATGAACTCACTGCTCTTATGTAAATTAATCTGTTTGACTGAAAGGTGCCTCAGGAATATTTTTAACATATTTCCAAGGTCAAAATATCCTTTGGCTTGTTTTACAAAGAGAAATAAATGACTGTTAATGTCCCATGGTCTTTGGACAGTTTCTTGGGGTTTTGAATTTTATTTTATGCACATATTATGGCCAGGTTGCACAGTTTGGTGTCCTTTTTATTTATTTATAACTTTTATCAAGGTTTTTATAAGTTTTTAAACTAAAGTATTTTGTGTACCACTGACTGCCATACAAGACATATTTTTACATACTATGTATGTCTATGTGTTACTATACACACTATATATATTATGTCTGTCTTTTTTTCAATCAATTACATTTCAATCCCACAGATTTCACCACTTTCCATGAGGCAAAATTTGTTTTTCCATGTACTATAAATCCACTGCATAAATCTGCATAGAGGAAGAAAAATCCCCTAAATTGAAAACTTCTGACTTTGCCCCAATTACAAAAGATGATCAGAATTACTGTTACCACAGCTTTTTGATAAACCCAGGCTTGTATCAAATCAACCAAAATGTCCAGTTTGTATACATGATATGGGGAAAATAGTTCATTCAGGTTTTAAAAAATAAAAATAGTGGGCATTTATTAATAAAACTGGTAAATTAAAAAAATTAAATGCTGAAATCCCATTGAGAAAATAATATATTGAATGGTAACTTTACACAAATATGTCAAGATCCAACAAAGCAGAAAAGCTAATAAGACAATAAGTGTCTGAAGTCTCACCACAGACTGGCAGGTCAAAGTAATATTTCGCTCTTCTGTTTCACCCTGGATACAGACAAAAAACTCAATTTTTACTTCTCATGTTCCATTTCCCTGTTGTTTTACTAATGGGAAAACAAACACCTATTACTTTTTTCCCGTTAATTTCAATTTACCACACTGCGACACAGAGTTGACAGTGCATGTGTCGCCTGGCTGACTTTCTCTGCTGCATGACTCAGAGTGATGGATGCACAGTGCCAACATATCTGGGTTATGACTGTGGTGTGTTTGTGATTAGAGGTCAAGTGATGTGGGTTTTCTCTATGGCCAAGGCCGATATTTCGAAATGAGCGCAGCTGATGGTCAATATTCCAAGACTATTATTTTTATTTGATTTGGAAGATGTGTTTTTTTAATCTGGAATCAGAAATATGCAAACTAGATGAAGCAGTTCCTTCTTTTTCTTCTGTGACTCCACATGTTAGGTTTTCTTTTTGGCCTACGGCCTTCTAGGAAATGCCACTGTATAAAATAATAATTATACCATTATAATCTCTTATGGGACGTTATTCACTTTGCTTTAAAGATTAAAAATTCCAGCTGATTTGCTTGATACTTGTGCCTGTTGTGATGTCATTAGTCAAAATCAGACACTAATAATTTTCCCCTACATTGGCTATGATCAATGATCAACTAAAACCCTAAAAAAATAGATTTTTTTTTTCCCCTTCTATTTGTGAAATACCCTGTATTTCCTTCATTTTCAGATTGATTTAAGACCACTAACTATCAAAGATCCTCCATCACATTTGTTTTAGTTAGTGATTGGAGAAGAAAATGGAAAACCAATTAATTAATCCTTGTATGGTCCAAACCATTAAAAATTGGAAGGTCAAAAATTCAACTTTAAGGTTCTAATTAAAAGGTAGAAACATTAATTTAAGATGTTTTTAGATATTTAATTGTAATGTCTAAAGAAATCATTAAAATTCAGCTTTACAACTTTTCACTATCTTGCAAATTAAAATGGGAAACCTAAACTATACTGCAATTTAATCCCCCTTTGTTTTCATCTTACAAGCAAAATATTGGTACTGTTCCAAAGTTTCTTAATGCATTTTCAGGTGAAATAGTTTAACATATAATTCCTTTGAGAACTCCAAGGATTCCATTCAAATTTATTTATTTTTTCAGAATTTAATACATTTTCAAGCTTTTTCTGGATTTTTCTTAAAGACTTGATTATTAAAACTTCAGATAAAAGATTAAATCTTTACCCGGTCAGGACTTATTATCTCCTTAAATCATATTTATCACTTTATCATTTATCACATAATCTACATAAAGTATAATTCGGTGCAAAATTTTTTAATATATATCTGAAATCCAGATTTTGTGATTTTAAATCACAAAATCTAAAATCACAAAATCTGGAAAACACACTTGTCATACTAAATGTAAATTTTTCCTGACATATCTAGACTTGGAAAACTGTAAGCTCACTTTCCATACTGATGGCTATCTACATCACCATGCACAACAAGAACAAAACAAAAAAAAATGTTCTTAATAACGTTGAAGATTAAAATCAACACTAACATAGTCTCTTTCTTTTATATCTGCACCACAATTCATTGATCTGCAGAGGCCACATTCGCATACAAACATAGGCTTAACAACAAATGCAATGTTTAGATCGCCGACAGAGAAATCTGTTGGACAGAAATTCCAACAGATTTTAAAACAACCGTAAACGGCCCGTGTTGGTGTCGTTTTAATGGAGTGGCCCGGTCTTCCCACATGCAGTTTGTGCCGGAGCTTGGAAAAACATCGTGTCCCAGTGAGCGAGTGTGTTGCTGAGCAGCGTTACTTACTCTCTGCGGTGGCGGGCCGAAGGCAGGAGGACAGAACCAGCATCAGACCCCCAAACAAGGTCAAGCGGCTCCCTTCCATTTGAGACCTCATCCCCACGTACACGTAAATTCACCAAACAATCCCGCGGGAAGATGACTTGTGAAGATGGAAACGTGTGGGGGGGGGAAAACCCGGCCACAGCGGTCAAACACCCTCTTTTTTTTTTTTTTTAAATCTCCAACCAGCAGCCTTATAGCTGTTAGCCGGCTAATGGAGATAATAGCTACAGCTAGCGAGGCTTGCTCTCTCACGTTTCCTAACGGGGGGAGTCCAGTCGTGCTCCAAAAAAAAAAAAAAAAAAAAATCACCGATTTATCCCGCTGGCCAGACAGCGCGTATTCATAGCTCACTGTATCCCTGCCAAACATAGCGCTGCATTGACGTGTATAATGAAAGCATGGAGGCTAAACTAGCGGCGGGGATTCCTCGGTGATCGTTATCCACATCTTCACACTCCATATCAACAGGGGGGGGATATTCAATGTCCTGCTGCTGCTGGGTTTTCGGGAAGCATAAAAACGGTTCAGACTAGCCTTAAAATGGGGGTGAAACGAGGTGAAGAAGCGGGGCGTCCAAAGGCACGCTGCATTCTGAACGACGCGACGTCTCTGTGGAAATATCCACGACAAAATCTGGTTTCAGACCCAAGCCTCCTTTCCTTCTCCTCCACCTCCTTCTCCTCCTCCTCAGCCGGTCATCACACGCTCACACACACACACACACACACCGACCGCCTTGTTGTTGTAGACGTCGTTTGATGGCAGAAGTAATATCGGACTGCAAAGTATCTGCTTTGGTCAAGATTTTGTTTTGCAACTCGGTGCTTTTCGCCGGTATTTCGCCAAACGGACAGATTAACGCGCAGGTCCACGCGCGGTCTCCCTCGGTCAGTCTGCAGTCTGCTGCGTTCGCTGTAAACACGGCGCCGTGCGTGCAGATCGTCTCTGTCTGAGAGATGAATCACGCAGCTGTACCAACGTAGAGAGCAAGGAGGGCGTCGTTTCTACCGCAGTTTAGCTTTAGTTACCATGGTAGCTGTGTCCAGATTGATGCTAACTAACCTTTTGTCAAATAAATTAACTGCAACCAAAAACTGACCCAAAAGTAGTCAAGTTACTTAGTCACTGTTGTTAATAGAGAAGATTTTCTTCAAATCAAACTTCCTTTAGCATTTCTATAAGTAGGTGGTCTAAGGACCCATAAATTATCTAGTAAAAATTGTTATTTTAGTCATTTCTTAAAATGATCAGGATCAAATACGGTCACGACTAAGTTAGAATTTAAAAAATGACAGAGTGAGACCTCCGCATCACCAGCCTAAATTGACACAGCCATAACCACTCTTTTTCCTTTTTTTTTTACAACACGGCGTAAAGGAAATCTGGGATGCGGATCTAGGATCGGGTTTGTTTTGCTGTTCAGAAATGCCCGAACGAGCCACAACCCCCTGCTACGGACTGCAAGGGGCTTCTCTGACGGGGCAGAGCCATCCTATACAAACAGCATGTATCCTATGCGTGTTATGTGTCTTAAAGACAGCTCTCCTATAATCAAAGCTATATTTACATCTAAATAAAAGGCTGTTCGTTTTTTATAGAATATATCTCAGCTATTTTTACAATAAAGTAATGATATCATACGAAATAATTAAAAGAACCCCTATTACATATCCAGGCTTACCTGATTTGCAACGACATTTTAATGTAAATTAGACCGCTAATTGTGATCATCTTACAGCTTTTGTGTACAAATTTTGGAAGAACATGCTTAGCAAGATTCAATTTGATTAAAATAAGGTAATGGCCATTAGAGTAAGTCTAGAGAATAGTGAAACAAAAGTGTTTCTAGGGGACACCTGGTGAACAAACCTCCTTCTGATGATTATTTCAGAGCCTGAAGGAATAACCGGGAATAACATGCAGGTTGAAGGAGGAATAGGTGCCACAAACAGGACCCTTGCTGAAAATCATAGTGAGGGCCAATGTTATGATGCTGCCACATCAACGATCTGGAGACTATGAAGAAAGATGGCTGCTGAACAATAAAGTCATTCTTTTGTCAGCATGAGAATGGGTGGGTATAGAAGTGTTTTTGTTTGTTTGTTTATTGTTTTGTTTTTATTTGTCAGGAGGATGGCAACTAAAAGCAAACATAATCCAAGAAGGAAAATTTGAAGATTATTCCATCTAATTACTCTTACTATGTTTACTTAAAATTTGGTAAATATATACACTCCTGATCAAAATCGTAAGACCAGTTAAAAAAACTGCAAGAATTTGCATTTTGCACTATTGGATCTTAAGAAGGTTCTAAGTAGAGCTTCACAATGTTGAAAGAAGAAATAAGCATAAGAGAGAAAAAACTTTTGAGCAGGGAATTAATTGAAAACTGCATTTACACTCAAACATGATTTTTTCAGCTGATCAAAAGTTTAAGACCATAGCTAAAAAAAAAACTAAAAAAAACCCCAAAACAGAAAAGCGTAAAAAAAGGAACTCAGTAAGGAGTAGCTCCACCATTCTTGTTAATGACTACAAATAATCGTTGAGGCATACTTGATGTCAGTGTTTCCAGGAAACTATTGGGAACGTTGCTCCAAGTGTTGAAGATGGCTTCACGAAGAGCAGCGACTTTCTGATGTAAACTTGTAAACTTCCCTTGCCATCCATCCCCAAATGTTCTCAATTGGGTTTAGATCCCGGGAACATGCAGGATGGTCCAAAAGAGTGATGCTATTCTCTTGGAAGAACTTCTTTGTCAGGTGGGCATTGTGAACTGCAGCATTGTCCTGTTGAAAAACCCAGTCATTATCACAGATGAGGGCCCTCAACATCTCCACATAGCCAGCTGCTGTTTGACACCCTGCACAACCTGAAGCTCCATTGTTCCATTGAAGGAAAACGCAACCCAAATCATGATGGCGCCCCCACCACTGTGCCGTGTAGAAAACATCTCAGGTGGGATCTGCTTGTAATGCCAGTAATGTTGGAAGCCATCAGGAACATCAAGGTTACATTTTTTTCTCATCAGAGAAGACGACTTTCTTCCTTCAATATCCCATGTTTGGTGCACCCTTGCAAAGTTCAAATGGGCAATTTTGTGGCGTTGAAGAAGATGTGGCCTTTGAAGATGTTTTTTGTTTCTGAAGCCCTTCTCTTGCAGATGCTGTCTGATGGTTATTGGGCTGCAGTCATCACCAGTAATGGCCATAATTTGGGTAGAGGATCGTCCTGTGTCTTGACGGACAGCCAATCGGATCCTGCGGCTCAGAGGTGGTGACATTTTTTTGGGTCTACCACTTGACTTTTTTGTTCCATAACCCTCAGGATCATTTAAAAAATGCAAAATGAGTGTCTTACTGCGTCCAACCTCAGCAGCGATGGCACGTTGTGAGAGGCCTTGCTTATGCAGCTCAACAATCCTACCACGTTCAAAGTCAGTGAGCTTTTTAGCTTTTGCCATCAGGAGGTCTTGACAGAGTAAAGACTGGACAGAAAATGACATGGAATCCAGATTTTTGCACAACTTTAGTTTTTAAAGACTATGGCCTTAAACTTTTGATCAGCTGAAAAAAATCATATTCGAGTGTTAATGCAGTTTTCAGAAAATTTCCGGCTCAAAAGTTCTTGTCTCTTGCACTGATTTTTTTCCTTTAACATTGTGAAGCTCTACTTAGAACCTTCTTTAGATCCAATAGTGCAAAATGCAAATTCCTGCAATTTTTTGGCTGTTTTTAAGATTTTGATCAGGAATGTGTATATATATGGGTTTTTTTTCGAAATTGTACAGCCATTATTCATAAATGTTTTGGTATTAAGCCAAAATTTCTGAAATATTCCATTATTTCGTCTGCACAATTGAGTTTTATAGGTAGTCCTGCAGCGACGGTTAACTCAACCAATTAGAGTGGGCATTATGCTGCCATCTAGAGGAGAAAGCAAAAAATTGCAGGTCTCCAATTAATTGTGTATTTCGTGGCAATCCGTCAGAAATAGTTGACATGAACAATGGAGCTTCAGGTTGTGCATTACCAAAAATATTGATTTTGTTTTTCTATTAGAAGCTTAAGATAAATATTGACTAGAAGATGTGTTTGCTGCCCGAGAGCTTTAACCAATTTATATGTTCATTTGATATTCTTAGTCTTGCGTAACATAAAACAAAACAATATATATTTTAAAAGTCTTGAACTGTAAAATTGATCTGGAGAGCTGAGGAGATGTGGATGTGAAAAATCCACATACTCCTGTGAAAATAGCTGGTATTTATAATGTAAGGAAAAATGTGATGTGTTGGTACTAAACAGCATGTCGGCAAAATGAAAGTCAGTTCTTAGATTTGAAGAACAAAATGCAAGAAAATTTTAATCTCATTATCATGTAAAAAAAATAGTCTGATGACATCAAGGTTCAGTATTTTCCCAATAATTACTAAAGGAATGTTGGGTTTGAAATTAATAAACTTTACCAAAGAACAGCGTACCCACCACTGTTAAACATTTTAAAGGTAGCATTGTGGATTTTTTTTTCAATTAGAAATACATTTTTATTCAGGGTTGTTGAACTTAAAATTTGTTATGAATGCCAGTCAGTCAGTGTTGCCACAAAACCATTTGTTAAATTATTGAAAGATGAAGAGGAACTTCATATTTTTCAGCACAACAATTACTTAATGTATGCATCCAAATCAACAAAATAGTGGAAGAAGATAAAGGTTTTTTTAATGGCCCAGAGATACTCCAGATTTGAATATTTTGCAAATTGGAGTGGGCAGATTTGAACAATCTGCCATTTAAAACAATATGTTTCATTCTGGTAGACTCCAATGCAAAACAACTGGGTGCTAAAATAAATTGAAAAAATGCTTTTTAAACCTGTTAATTTAAATGTGAAATGGTATTTATACTACCACATTATTTTACTTTTTTCATTTAGTTTTTCAGGATCTAGTTGTTTGTCAACTGAGATGGAGAAAGTGCTGACATATCTTTGTCTCTTTTAAGTTTAAGTGTTCTCCCTGTTCTTCTGTGGGTTCTCTCCAGAAACTCTGACTTCCTTCCTTGTCCAATGTCAGCCTACTATAGACAATGAAAGAATGAACGGATGAATGGATGCATGATGCATGGATGGATGGTCTCTTTTTAAATGCTAAGCTAAAAGCTGAGCATTTTAGCAGGAATGTGTAGACATTTTATATCAACTGCAGATCAGGAATGATCCTCATTGGTAGAAGGGACCTTTAGACAGGTAAAGGTGCTGCAGTCTTTTGAGGTTAGAAGCCCAGGTTGTGGAGGTGGAGAACTAGCAGTCTGCGATGCTTTGAGAGACGCAGACAGTAAACAAAGCCATCCCCAGAGGAGGCTCTGACAGTTTTGATCAACCCATAATTACAGGGTGCTTTCATCACTTTGCAGAGCAGGGCACAGAGGCATTATTTGAACGCCACACATTACTTCAACTCTGGCAGACAGCACTTGGCATCCATTGCATTTTGTCAATTATCATTTGGATGGGGAGGGGGTGGGGGGCACATTAAAAATTGAAACGAACATCAGTGGCCACCCAAGAGTCCAAATACAGTGAGTCACTCTTTAACAAATGGTTACTGTACCGATATGACCCTACTGTGCCAGAGAATGTTGTGCCTGTCCACTTGCATTTGTTAAGTCCCTATTAAAGTTCTCATCAAGGCACCGGGCAATGCCCACCTACCTCGACTGTCCCGGTGAAATCCATTCTCACATTGCACTCATGTGGAAATAAGCCTGTTTACCACCAGCGGGTCACACATGCTAATGAGCGTCTGTTTGTTTTCCACTGTGCTCACACAGGAGGAAGGGAATTTAGGGGGAAATAATAGATGATATGCAGACAACAACCCAGGTGGCCCTGCAGCACTAATGATGAAAATGTACCACACAGACATGCTGAAAATGGAGGCACAGTTTATAAAATTGCTCAAATATTAAACAAGAAAATATTACATATTTGAGCAAATATCTATGGCTAGGTGTTAAGGGTCATTGTCCTGTTGAAGGTGAACCTCAAACTCAGTCTGAACTCTTTTGTAGCTTCATACAAGTTTTCTTTTAGCTGCATCCATCTTGATGTGTAGCAGTAGTTTTCCCACAGCTTTTTACACACTTAGTCTTATGGTTTTAATTAATTCCCTCACTTCTTGGTGATGTTTATCCAGTTTTTAGATTCCGTTTACTAAATAGGTAAAGTTTGAATGGAATGGATTTTTATATAGAAGTGAAGAAGACGTTGAAGCATGCTGCAATATCATCTTCCAACATGTTTTGAACCTTGTAAAACCAAAACCAGGAGATATTATTGTAACCCATTGTTTGTGTCATTCTTTGGCTGAACTAAATCAGTTTAAGATGTATAAGTTGGTGTTTATAGTGAAATGAGCATTGAGCTGGCCTATGTTAGAAACGACAATGTCATGGATGACTGAGAATCTACATCAGCCTTCCTCCCATGTGATCACAAGCTGAATCCTCACTGCTGCTACATTGCATAATTTTCTAGTCTTTGTGACTAATGTACCATCAACTGAAGCTCCAGGCATTCCTTTGTCAATAAAACAGAGATATCACAGAATCATTTTATATAATCTATAATGGCGCTTCCTCAATTGGAAATGGATGGATATCTGTGGATTTGTATGGATGGATGGATGGATGGATGGATGGATGGATGGACGGATGGATGGATGGATGGATGGATGGATGGATGGATGGATGGATGGATGGATAGATGACATCCATAAATATTTTTTGTGCCGTTGAAAAATTGTCAGCTCACATATTTGAGGAGAACCTTAATTACATCCATGATTTCGCTTTATGACCAGCCTTACAATACTGTCTAGGAAAAGTCTGGAATTTTAATGAAATATTTTTAATTGTCTGGAGCAGAAAAAAGAAAAGTAGAATTTGGTAAAACTATTGGATTTCAAAAACTCTACTTTGTATTCCACTGTTCAAAATTTCCAGCCATCCACCCATTTGGACTTTTCAGTTTAATCATTTGCTATAAAATATCTCAACAAAAGTCAGTCACTGCTGATTTGGGATGTCATTGTTTGGGGTTTCGAAAGCAGTGAAGCATTCAAAAATGTACAAAGGATGCAGTAATTACATGAATCCTCAGTTGATTGCGCATTAGTCACAAAAACTGCAAAATTATATAATGTGGAAGCAGAGAGGTCTCGACCTGAAAGACAAACTCCAAGGATTTTCTAGTTTTATTCATTTTTGTTTGAACATATTATGAGAACATCCCTGTAAAGAAATCAAAATGGTCACGTAATTTATGTTGACAATCGTCACGATAAGTTTTGCTGAATGGTGAATTGTCAGAGAAGTTATTGCCATAGATGGTAAAGAGACCATTTTCAACTAAAATGATCTCATTTTAGTTGATGGTTATAGCATAGTAATGCAAGAACACATTCTCAAAGAGGAATACATTTTAAAAACCCAACTGAGAAGAAAGCAGTTGATGAATGGAGGACAAAATGGAAGAAGTTGTAAAATTGCAAAATGAAAACTAAATTTTTCTCCACTTTTCAATACTATCTAAAGTGTTTTGGAAAAAAAAACAACTTAAAATAGCAATAAAGCTGAACTGATAATGTGCAGTGGTTGCATAAAACAACAGAGTGATAGAATTGTGTATTAACATGCAAGACAAAAGTTCTTGAACTTTCTGTCAGATGTTATCCTGAATTACGTCTCAGTGTCATGGATGCAGTGCTTCCTATACATGGAGTTGGAAAATCATGCCAGTTTCTCAGTCCATTGAACAATACAAAATATAAGCAAGCTGTATTTTTATGCCATCATAAATCACAAAGAGTATTAAAATATACACTTTCTCTGTGTAACTAACGTCACATATTTTCTACATTAGGCTAAAACAATAACTAAGTTTGGGTTTAATTCTCTTTCATGCTCAGTCTTTAATGTAAGACAGACAGTTCAGAATTCAGAACGCCCCCTTGTGGATTTAAATATTCCCTTCACTCTTTTCATAAACTGATATTTATTGCTGGTGTGTTTTTCAGAGAAGAAAATTAGCACATGGGAAACATTTAAAACCCATTACAATAGAGCTATATGAAGGATGTTTTCTGATTGCCGAATCAATACAAACACAAGTTTCAGACAAAATGGGAATATTTCTGAATCAAAAGCTCCTGTTCCATTAATTTTCTGCAGGTAACTGTAAATGTAACCATCAAAAGCCAAGGAGGTTAGTCCTAGATTAACCTCATTCAGAAAACCTCACCTGCACACAGAGACCACACCTTCAGGAATAAAAATGGTATTGATCTTAGAGTTTTCGATTCCCAGACGAAACATTGGCTAAAACAAAAACAAATACGTGAAGACTGATTTATACTGACCTACAATGTTATGGAGAATTAGCTTTCTCTGATATACATTTTTATATTTTTCTTGTTTATAGTCTCAGAAATTCAAGGTTGGTGCCTATGACAGGAATTTTTTACTTTTAATATTACTGTCTTTAAATAAAGGTACAACCAAGAGATTTATTTTGTGCATAGGTCAGAAAACCTACGCATTAAACAACAGTTTCTCCACATGCAGCATTGTTTGATGTGCTGTCTTTGATTAAATACATTTGAATTGAACTGAACTGAACCCCATTCTGCGTACACATTGGAAATGAATCACGCACGCGCAAAGTTGTGTCTCGTCAGATTTTCCTACTGTAGCACGGCTATGTCTATCTGTCGGTGACAGACAGACACTGTATTTATCCCTTTGGGATTTACTGGAAATTGTAGTTTAGTCTCCCACAGCCAATACATCAAATCCTTAAACAATTGTTTTTTTAAAAATTAATTTTATTATTATTTTAACATTAGCATTTAGCTTGATTCTATAGTTCCTCTATTTATTTGTACTCCTGTTAGCCAGTGAGGAGTTGAATAGTTTAGCATGAGTTCCAAGGAGTTCCTTAGTCTGTTGGTTCTGCACTTTGGACGAAGCAGTCTCCCACTGACCCTGCTTTCCTGGCTGCTGATGACAGTGTGCAGAGGATGGCTGGTGTCGTCCATAATATCCTCGAGTTTATGTAGGGTTCTCTTCTGTGTGAATGCTTGTGCCAACCACTGCGCAGGCACTCCTGATTTGCTTCTCCAGCTTAGAAAGGTCTGTCTTGGATATGCTTCCACCTCAGCACACAGCGGCATATAAGAGGACGCTGGAGACAACAGACTAAAACAACCTCAGATGTTAAAGGATCTCAGAATCCTCAGGTACATCCTGGTCTGAGCCTTCTTATAAATCTGCTTGGTGTTGCTTCACAACCTCCACCTCCTCTCCTCCTATCAGAACTGGTCTTTCTCTGCCTCTTTCCCTCCTGATGTCAAAGACCAGTTCCTTTGTCTTGGTCGTATTTAGCTGCAGGCTGTTTCTATGGCACCAGACAACAAAGTCCCTCACCAGGCTCCTGTACTGCTGTTCACTGTCATTTATTCACCCCGTGATGGCATTTGGTGTCTACCACATAAGTCATCAGCGTACTTCTGAACATGATCATGTTTCAGAGTTATAGCAGAAGTCTGAAGTGTACAGGGTTAAAGTGATGGGTGACAGTGCACAGGTAGGACGTATTGATAAGGAATCTGCTGAATGAGATGTATGTGACGTAGCATCGAGGTAGGACGGATTAATGGGTAGCACAGAGAATTAAAACACCGGAACAAAAAAATAATTCTGGCCAAGATCGACTGATGCAGCCGGATGTGAGCTAAAGTTACACTTCCGGCCTACGAAAGAACATTTAGCACACAAGCTAACATCTGACAGAAATACAAACATTTTTGGTAGTGCTATTTGGTGACGCCAAATAACAAACATGATAAAAGCTATATTGATTTTTAATAACCATGGGAAGCCGCGGCTGATTCGATTCTATCAATACTTTGTGAGTATTTTTAAATGTTGCTGTTTCAGTTAATTAGCATTTTCCGGTTGTGCTAACCAATGTTAGCTTGTGTATATGGTAAATAACAGTTTGTTTTAATATTTCAACGAGTTTTATGGGATTTTTCTCTGAACAGATCATCACATTTTTGTTAACATTTAATTTTCTCTCGTGAGCCACATGCTAGTCAACAGTTTCACAACAGCCCTATCAACATCATGGCTTTGTTGCTGGAATGATGTATTAGTTTCTTTTCGGGGCCGAAATTTGTCCCCTATTCAAAATAATTATTAAAAAAATTTTTTTTACACAACATAGTGTATTTATATAACTAAAACTCATTGAAAATAAAGCTCTTTTACGTTATCGCACTACTTTCGTATATAGTTTGCGGACTGTATTGTTTTTAAGTTTGAGTTTTCTTCCGATGTTGACTTGCATCTCACGAAAACCCAAACACTTAAGTTTTCATAAAATAAGGACATTACTTAAAACCAAAGCAAATGATTACTTGTAACTGAATCTTCTGCTATGGTTTTTATGTTTATCAGACACACTGACAACCTCTGCACAAGGGCTAAGCTACAAAAAAAAAATAATCGCAAAACAATCTGGTAGTTTAGAGTTGTTTTATTCATATGTATTGTGGATAAAGGGGATGTTTAGTTGAGGGAAAAGGTTGGAAAACAAAGCTCACAAAACGTTTTAGGGAAGTTCTTGATCTGATTCATTCTTGAATTTATGTTCATCTGATTCATTCTTGAGCCAAATGTATAGAATCCAATCTTCTTGAGGTCCAGTGTAAAGTTTCAACAAACAGTAATGTTTTGTGGAGCCTCACTCTCTAATAGTGCTTGTTATATATATGTATTTGAATGCAGTATCTCTGAGGCTTACAAAAACTGGGATATATTAACTAATTGTTAAATGTATTTTGTATATTGGACTTTCTGACTTTGAGGCTGGTAAAACGAGTTTTTCACCTACATACATGGAGAAGGAAACAACAGAAGACATATTGAGCCTCCAGCAGTCAAAGGGTTGATTGATTTTCAGTACTACCAAAACAAGCCCCTGTAGATGCATCCCACTTTAGTTGATCATCTGTTGTATAAAACCTGTCAGCTGGATTAAGTGAAAAAGTTACAGGAAGACAAATTACCCCCAGAATTGGTAAAGCAGAGAGAAGCTAAACAAATGCCTGCAGCAATCTGTAAAACACACTAGAAGTACCACCATTTTGTAGATCTCTGTTTTGTAGATCTAGTGGTTTTTGAAATCTTGCTGAAGTTTATTGAATGCTAAAAACTGTGCCTCTTCGGTAAAACAAATGACAAATTCAAAAGACATTTCTGAAATTGTTTAATACTTTCTCTGTACATTATTTTCTTGCAGTCAGAGGACATGCAGCAGCAGATAATTCGAGAGACTTTCCACTTGGTATCAAAGAGAGACGACAATGTTTGTAACTTCTTGGAGGGTGGAAGGCAAGTTATTTTTCTCTCATGTTCTGTTTTGTTTTTATACTGAAGAACAAACTGTTATGTGTTGTCTTTAAGTTACTGTTTCTGTAAGGTCCTTAGCCACGTTGAAATATTTCCTTTAGTTTTTCTCAACAGACGGTCGTCACTGGATGTCTTGTAATAACTTTTGTTTAACAGAAGATGGCAGCAAAATATAAAGTTTTCTCTTTTCTTTTTTCAAAAATATGTTTATTTGTTTAGCAAAGTAAACCTTATAACTCAGTTATTTATGATTCTCTTCTGCTGTAAAAGAAATGTTTGTTCTGCATTTTTTAAAACCTTTTTTCTTTCAAATCTGCTTTCAGTCTCATTGGAGGCTCAGACTACAAGTTGATTTACCGACACTATGCTACTCTCTACTTTGTCTTCTGTGTGGATTCATCTGAGAGTGAGCTTGGCATTTTGGACTTGATCCAGGTCAGCTGCTGTTTTAGGGCGACTCTTTGAGAGTAACTTATGTTTCACTAAAGGGAAATATAAAACTCTTGAATATTTTATCTCGAAAAGGTTTTTTCAGAACAGCTTTAAATGTTTTGTGCTACACGATCTGCTTATTGTTTGTTGTCTGTTTATTATTGGACCATGACCTCATCCCTAGATACTTTTGAATTCAAATCAGAAAGGATTTGAATATTCTGTAAGGATATTTATCTCTATCGAACAGAAAACTAATCCAACAAAATACACACAGAATCAAAATACAAATATCTCAGAATAATTATCTGTTGTTTTACATTTATTTTAGGTGTTTGTGGAAACGTTGGATAAATGCTTTGAAAATGTTTGTGAATTGGACCTAATATTCCACATGGATAAGGTGAGTGGAGGCGCATCTGTGACTGAAATATATTTCTCTTAATTTCTTTTAATTTTCAATCATAAATGCAATAATGTTTGAACTTGTTTTTGTGTGGCACAGTTTTCCTGCTTACCCATGTTTAGCACGATATTACAATGTGTAAGATTGAGTAGGAGCCCTTTTAATTTTCTTCTTGTTACGGCTTAAAAGTGTGTAGAAGAACAAACAATATTATAACACTAGATTTCTTTTGTGCGTATTTGAGCTTACGTTTCACTGCTCGGGAAATTTTCTCCATATGAATATTTAAACGTGGACACGTGTTTAAAATCCAGATTGGAGAGTTTTACCTTGACTATGTTCTGGTAAACACTGAATCAGCATCTGGACACATCTGGTAGTTTCTGAACTTCCTATGGTTTCATTCTAGTGAACTTGATACCTCAGGAAGCCTCTGGGGGATTTTTTCTGTCATGACACAAACATTCACATGAACCCAGACGAACTCTTTATTTAGGTGATGTAGGTGTCTGAGTTTCTGTTTTTCCTTCTTTAAGAAATCCTTTCATTCAATTGGGACTGGTGACATCTCTAAACCTTCTTTAAGGAAGCTGCCATCTCACAGACATACCTGTGCTTTTCAGCTGGTTTATAGACTTTTATTGATTTTAATTATTAGAAAATAAATCACTTCTGTTGTGTACACAAAAACTTGTTAGATTTTATAAAGCTATTCCTTAGAAGGCAGATCTGTGTTTTTAAGGTTACAGACCTACTTACTGAAGAAGTGATCAAACGCATCTACAGGCATCTTGACAGAATTTTCCCACAGGAATCTGATGTCATGTGGAGCAGCAAGGTTTGGCCTGAGGAATGTTACCAGCATGTTAATATTCCCCAACTCTTCACCATCTGCTGGCAGACAGCCTGGACAGCATGTTTGCAAACCATTTATTGTTGCATGCCAAGTTCTGGCAATGCAGACACAGTTTTGGGTCTTTGAAATGTATTAGAATGTAAGGAAGGAGACTGTCTTTGTAAATCCATGAAATGGTTTGACTCTGCAGGAATTTACATACCTAGATATTAGAGGGAAGCAGAGCTGTGGGGGGAGGCCTTACTAAGTGTGTTGTGCTTTTTCTGCAGGTTCATTATATCCTGCAGGAGGTGGTGATGGGAGGCATGGTGCTGGAGACCAACATGAATGAGATTGTAGCACAAGTAGAGGTGCAGAACCGCATGGAAAAGTCAGAGGTCAGGACCTCTATGTTTTTATTTAATGTGATCTTTACATATACTCTGACTGAGATTCAGCAATTATTTTAGATAACTTGGATGGGCAAAATGTTCTTATTTGTTAAACTGGTAGAGAAACTGGTAAATCATGTTTTAAAAGCAACAACTGATGTATAATGGCAATAATAGGTATTTTAAAATAAGTTTACAGTCTTTCATTTGATCTTAGTAACGTTTCTATAAAATCTAACAATTCCCACAGAATTAGTTTGACCATCAAAAGCTGACACTGATTCATCTGTAAGGCACATTCTCTTTCAGGTCACATGTCAAACTTATTTTATCAGCTCGCCGTTTTAAATGCAGCACTTGTTGTCAGGTGGGAATAAAATGGAGAGGTTGTGTTATTCTAACCTGACCTGAGAGTGTGAGACACTCCTGTGCGCTCAAACTGAGCTGTCCACTCCCAAAGATATTTTCAGACTCGTCTTCAGAAAACTTTGAGATAAAAGTTGGGTTTTATCTCAAGTTTTATTTGGGGAGGAGCTGCTTTAAACCTCTCCACTACCTTATCCCTGACCTCTCTGCTGTGCTCCGTAGCCACCATAATGCTGTTTGTTCTCTAGCAAACCCTTCAAAGACCTACAAAGAACAGCTGTATTTATACAGAGAATAAATTACAAACATAGGCACATAGTTGGCTTCTGAAAGCAATTTGCTGCTCTGGATATTATTTAGGGGTTTTAAAATGGAACCGGATAATTGCGCAAATTCCTATTAAGAACAGCGAAGGTTGTGGTTGAACAAAATATTGGCAAGTTTAAGGTGCGTGAAGACTTCCAGGCAACATAGCAGAACATCCTTTTCTCCCCCCAGTTGCTTTTATGTTTTTCTCCGCAATCTTTGTCTTCTACTTTCAAAAGAAAGCATCTGAGAATATTTTCAAGAACATTTGTTCCTGTATAAATGTGGAAAGACGAACTCTTTTACAGTAAGAAGACATCAACTTGTTTGGCTTGTTGCTTTTCACGTGCAGGGAGGTCTGTCCGCAGCTCCGGCTCGCGCCGTCTCCGCCGTGAAGAACATGAACCTGCCGGAGATTCCCCGGAACATCAACATCGGAGACATCAACATCAAAGTGCCGAGCCTCTCCCCGTTCTGAAGAGCATTCCAGCCAAACTCTGCGGGGCCAGAGAACGGGACTACTGACGCAGCCCGCCAGCAACACCCAGCTCTGCAGCTAATGTAGACAACACTGGTTTCTATTCCTATAATGAAGAACCACAGCGGCTTACATTTCTGTTCATCCCAGTTTTGCTATGTGTATATAAGAGAAATTCTGAACTCAGTTTGATCCTGCATTTGCAGATTAACCCAATTAAAGAAACAATTTGCACAATACTTGAAGTTCTACAAAGCATCTGTATCTTTGAGTATTAATTTCTGCAGTCAGCTGCTTAATCTTTTCAAATTAAATGCAGTTTCTCTTTGCTCAATGGGACGTTTCAGCACCTCCAAGTTTCAGCTGTTTATTATCAGGAATTTGAACCAAGCTAAAGAAAAAATCATTACTCTTTTTTTTTTTTTCCTGAGTTTTACTGGACCTCATCCAGCCCATGTGAAAAATGATACTTTGACTTCTGTGCATGTCTATAATAATTTTAAAAAAACTCTTGGTTTTTGCCGGGAGATCAGTTTCCCCTCTGTAATTTATTACGTCTTTGGCATCCACATAATTTTTGATGAATGTTGCTCCTGGGAGCAGATTGCGTCCGGCTCTGGAGATGTAAATGCTGCTCGGTTCCAGCCAACCTTCATTGTGCCGTCAGAAGGTCTTGACAACATCTGTTGGGGAGACAGCAGACATTTTTTCCCCCTCCAATAGTTTGTGTATCTGTAAATGTTTTTGTGTGTGATTTGTTGAAATCAGCTGTCAGAAATCGTTGCACTCTGTTGGTAGAGTTTTAATATGAGATGATGTGATCTGTAACGGAAAGTAATCATGTTATTGTGTCAAAGACATTCCTTTGCCAAGGTAAATTAATTAAACTAATAACTGTTTGATCATTTGAGTCGTTCTTCTCTCATTTAAGTTTGCAGAACATTTACTTCTTTTTTCCTCAAACATATTGAGCTTGTAGTATTGCCGAGGCTGCAGTTCTGCGGTTTTCCACCACATTCTTTCTCTCCCCTGGTCCAATAATAAAGAGTTTTCTTTAGGAAGACCTATGCTAGCCCCCACCACCAGGCGCACAGATGCTGACCACAAGTCTCTGATCAGTCAAGGATCAGGATCTCTCCAGCTGAACCTCCACGTCTCATCAGGCTCAAAACAGGACATAAAGACAACATCAGGTGGTATGTATTGCATTCTCCTTGCAGGTCGATGTAAATCTGCCCACATGCTGCACTAGAGGCTGTTCTTTGATATATTTCTGGGGAATCTAGATGAAAAGGTTTTCTAGCTGTGTTAAAGGTGGAGGTTTCTCAGGGCTGGAGACAGACAAGCAAATGAAAAAAAGGCTGTTCAACTTTTTACGAGAAGTGCATGAATACATTATACATTTTCATTATTGAAACACTTCAATAATATAGTCAGTTGCTTTTTCTACCTTCTAAAATAATCTTGGGTGAATTTGGCCAAATAGAAAAGCAAACCAGCTTTGTCTTGAGTTCAAATTGAGGGAATTCTTTTATATTTGTGGTGGAGAGCGATACTTGGTGGTTTGATCTTTCTTTTGTTAAAAGTTTGACTGTGGTTATGCTGCACGTCTCCTGTTTAAGGGGCCAGCTTCTGGTTGTAAATCCTGCAGCTCCAACAGATGCTAGTCACTTCTACATTTAGATTCTGCAGAGAAACACTTAGGAGATGATAATGAAGTGAATGCAAAACACTACCTACTTTTCCTTGATGTTACCAGTCCTTTCACTTGTAAAAAGCAGTTTTTATTTTTATTTATTTTACTGAAACATATTCACATGACTCCTTATTATAGCTGTGTGTCTGTTCACAGTACATGTAACCGTGTCCCTGGTGGACACACGGCTCTATTGTTGTACATTTTTTACGCTGTGAAAATATGTGACTTTGGGCCCCCAAGAAAAACATTCCCCCTCGACAGGATTATCCTGCTCTCTGTTGGCAAGGTAGACGGTCAGTGGCCCGTTTAGCTGATATTTGATATTAACTTGATGCTGAAGGACACAGTGGAAACGCTGGAGGAAAACCATGCAACACACTGCAAATTACTTGGATTAGTTTGTAATTAGTTACTACAAATCTATTGTAGTTTGTTTTTCTGTGAAAACCTCTAAGGTTGTGTTTAATGTAATAGTCGTGTTTTTTTAAAAAAAATGTGTAAACGAACCTTATTGTTTATTTCCACACAGGCAAATTCCATTCCAAACCAAAATGTACAAAACTTCTTATCACTACCAAAACTGAGAGAAAAATAAATATTGGTCTGTTCAGAAGATTAGCAGTTTTTTCACATTCCTCTGAAAAACTCAAACATTTGCTATAGAAACCGAAGAAAATGGCATTCCTGTGAATTACAGAGCTAACATTTAGGTCTCTAAACAGTCAGAACTCCATGTAACATTTCTGCTGCATGGAGAGTTGACAAACTTCTGTCACCTGAGAATCAGTCCAGAACATTTCCAAAAAAAGTTGATGTCGTAATTCTTGTGAAGCACCTTAGTCAGCTGACGCTGCTGTGAATGCTCAATATAAATAATCTTTAACTTGACTCTGGATTTCTTTCTTTTGTTTCAGAAATGTCATCAAGCTCGCCATTTCTAGCATTCTTAAATTGTAGCTAAGGATTTGCCACGTGGAAATATAATTATGTAAAACTGAGACTGATCTGGTTGAACACATCAGCCTAAGTTTTGTAGTCATTAAACATTTATTAGAAATGCGGTGGATTGTATTAACAAACACACAACAAACTAAATAAAGTTCTACATGTTGCATGTTTGAAAACGAAGAAAAGCATTTTTCAACAGATTGTTTTTACTCTAAGCACTGTATGCCAACTCTAGACTCATAGCTGTATTTTTGATAGATGGCCAAAGTAATCACAATCTTGGTTGATTTTATAGGAACCTAAATCAAGTTGTGACTTGGCACCAAACTGATGGAGAGAGATGCATCTGATGCATTACATCTGAAGCCTTGCAAAATATTCCTTCCTCTTAAAATGTTTTGTCTCGTTTCAACCAAAGACATCAATGTATTTTATTGGCATTCTATGCAATAAATCAACACAAATGACACAAAAAGAAAACGTGAATTGAGGAGCAAATTTTGAGATTCCAGAATTTCTTTTGTAAACAGTTTTGAAAAGTGTTCACAAAGACTTTGACGTTTATCTCATCACATTGCCTTGTTTGCTAAACAAGTTATCAAATGTTATTTAATAAACTCCTTAATTGGCACATTTACTTAAATGTCAAGCTGAAATCCAAACTATAAGTGTCTGGATGTTAATGGATAAAGTAACTATAGTCTACCAGCCTACTGTAAACTGTCTCAGAAGCTCTTCACTAAATCAGAATAGTTTACTTTAGCAAAATGGGATTTCTTTTATTTAAACTGACATTTGAAGGATTTTTATTGACGGCTAATCACAAATTATGACACATGTAACGCTCTATTAATCATTTCTAGCTAGATGACAATATATATATATATTTTTTAAAAAAGGTCAATAATTACCTGAAACATGAATCTTTCATTTTATCAGCAGATTCAGTAGGCTGAGTTGTCAATGTACCAAAAGAGTCAGATTTAGTTAAGTTTTAAGTTATTTATTGAGTTTTTTTTATTATGCTTATGAGGATATAATATGAGCTTTATGCTGAAAAAAATCAAGCGTTTTAAAAAATATATAAATTAACATTTTTTAAAAAATGTTTCAATATGTCCTATTTTCAAGGTGTTATGTATCTTTAAATATGAAATGAAGAAATTTATTCGACTAATAATCTGTTTTGCAATATTGATTCAAATGTGTGTTTTTATATAACATAGTTTGACATGCTATATAAAAACATATTCAAATATGTTTAATGTCTTAAACATATTTTACATTTACAATTCAATGATTCGAATTTTAAACATAAAACATGATACTCTAATTTCATTGTTGCATGTTAAATAATTATATCTACACAAAACCTCTAAAAAGAAAGGATAGGCTTCAAATCTTTGCCCTTTTCCTGTGTGGTTATTTCATGTCCTTTCTTTTGCATGTTTAGGTTTACTTACATTTTCTTTGTTTCCTCATCATGCAGGTTCAGGTAAGATGTTTCTGTAACCTGTCCAGGTTTTACCCTTCCATGTTGTTCAGTACAGAGGAAGGAAAGAACATTGGCCTGGAAAGGATGAGCTGAATTTTTTGCCGCAGATGACACAAGCAAATGGTGTGCTCTGTCTCTAAAATTTGTCAGATTTTCAGTAATCAGTTTTTACTAGTTAATAATGTAAAATATATATATTTTAAATTGAGCTTGAGGATAAATCATGAAACTTCATAAACTTCAAAATTATTTTTTTTTTGCAGAGCTGACCCGCTTTGTCTAGAAGTTGTACCAAATGTTATATATATATATATATACACACACATTTATTATTCATAGAATGGCAGGAATGAGTATTCTGGACTTGCATGAATACTTGAAACACTTTCAACATATGTCCACTCAAGGGATGAAAACAGCAAACTGCTGACAGTTTTTTAAGAGGTTTAATGAATAACATTTTATTCGCTTAACTTTGTAACTAATGATTAATTGACTGAACATTAATGTTTTAGCCCATGAGATGATACTCCAGGGTGATGTCAAGCCAAAAGCATTAGCAAGTTTACAGATTTTTCTTTATTTTACATTTTATCATACTAAAACCATAAACCTTTATTCTATGGGTGTTTAAAGTAAAAAAAAATGGTTTTCACTTTTTTTTCTTTTTTTTTTTTACAAAGAAAAATCAAACGTGTGGCATACATTTGTATTCAACCACCATTACTCATGAGGTAATGGTGGTTGATTGCCCTGAATAAGATGTGGAACAACCACTTGTTTTTCAGAAGACTGAATATGTCTAGTTTAATCTTTCAAACTACCAGTTTAAGCTGTTGGAAGTAAAAGCCTAATATGTGAATAAATTATATCTTCATAAAAGGTTCAAAGAACTTATTTTAAAGCAAACAAAAAGAGAAAAATTGTGATCAGATTACACTGTGACCAATAGTTAATCATAATGCCGAACTGCATGTTCTAAGAACAGAATCACTTTTACTAAGGATTTAAAGCAAACATGTTTGGTCTTCATGGGAATTAAAACTTTTAAGACAAATCAGTTTAGTAAAAAGCAGTCAAAGTAAAATGGAAAACTTTTGAAGACCATCAAAACCTGGAGAAATGTTTCACCCTAACCTTACCCTTACCCTTGCCCAACGCAGACAACATGTACATCTTCACTGGACTAAAGAGATTGGTCTGAGGAATAAGGGATAGTCTAATAAGAGATGCTACAGAATTTATAAGGGATGCTACAGCATGTCCACAGATTGGAAACAAAAGTTCCAATCTGTGGACATGCTGGTTTGCAAGCTGAATGTTCATCTGAATCTCCAAAGATGTCCAGATGGACTGAATGTCTTTGCTATAGAAGCTGTGCTATCTGGACTTCCTATCATATTGAACATTTTCGTAATGAGTATCTGTGATGTTCTTTTCTTTGGTCAACTCAAAATGTACACCAGAGCATAACAATGATTTGCTGCCAGATTTACCGTACAGACGTTACAAACTTTCTAAAGATAACTTCTGACAAATTAGAATGTTATTTGTAAGGCTCATTTATTTTAGGAACTTTATCAGTAACACATTATATAGCTTAACTATACTAAAATGAATGTTTGAAAGCCTTTTTTTTCTCTTAATTATAATGAATTTTGATTTACTTCAGATGAAAACATGACATTTAAAATTAGAATATTTCCTCAGACCAATAAAAACCTTTTTTTAAAAACAGAAATGTGCACTTAATAAAACGCAAGTTTAGTATCTGCTTAATTGTTATATTTTTTAAAAGGTATTTTAAATTTGACAGAAGAGACTCATTGGGAAGTATGATTTATTGAATATCACTGCATACTGAGATTAAATTACAGAGATGGACTCTATTATTTTGATGACCTCTAAAGTCAGGTGGTTGCACTGGATTTTATTTGGTGGTTTTGGAGAAAAATGAGGCAAATACCAACACACACCACACTTTTCAAATGTTTATTTCTAAAAATATTTACACTTCCCCTTGCTTTCACTACTATGTGTAGCTATGATTAAAAAAAGAATAAAACATGCACTGAAGTTAATGATATGAAAACCTGCAATAGATAAAACATGTTTAAATGATTTAAATGTTTGAATTCTTCTCTGCGTTTTTTCTTTAGGTGTCCCATAAAGATCCTTTTGCAATGTTAATACCTCAACCATTAACAGAGAAGAGCTCCAGTGTCTTGGACAAACAGTGACTGAGGACCCTCAGAATTAAACCAAGAGTCCGATATGGGAAAAGTCTACAATATCAGTAAAAATGTGGGCCTTGGACTTCTGGTACTCGGACTCAGCGCCGCGGTAACAATAATTGGTTTATCTATTGCTTATGATAAGCAAAGGGCCAAGACTCAAGGTAAGCCTGGAGACGAAGCCGATACTGGGAGCACATCTATACCGCCGACGACCCTCTTCACCCCAAGGGAACCCTGGGATTACTATAGACTTCCAGACTCTCTCATCCCTCTGACCTACAATGTGACTCTCTGGCCCAGACTGAAGTCCAACGGAGACAACATGTACATCTTCACTGGACATTCTTCTGTGGTCTTCAGGTGTAAAAAGGCAACAGATCTTATACTTATCCATGCCAACAAGCTGAACTTCACCATGTATGGTGGCAACCATGCGAAGCTGAGTGGCCAGGGTGAATCGGCTGCGCCTGCCATACGCAGCACTTGGCTTGTGGTGAGGACGCAGTATCTTGTTGTTCAACTGAGCAGAAAACTAGCAGAGGGAAAATCCTATGAGCTTTACACTGAATTTAGAGGGGAGCTGGCAGATGACCTGGAGGGTTTCTACAGGAGTGAGTACATGGATGACGGTGTAAAGAAGTAAGAAGTGATGGATCATTTTGCACCATAATCACACTTTTGATTACCGTAAGATGGCTTTGTTGTTGTATTTACCGTCTTGCTGTCTGTCTGTTTTGTGGTTACGTTTAACTTGAACATTTCTCAGAGTTCTCGCCACCTCTCAGATGCAAGCGACATACGCCAGAAAAGCGTTTCCCTGCTTTGATGAACCAGCCATGAAAGCAAATTTCAGTGTCACCCTTATTCATGAGCGAGGCACCGTTGCTCTCTCCAATGGCAAGGAATTAGGTTGGTTTACACTTAGTAAAAATATGCTAACACTTTAGCTAACAAAATAAATAGGCTAAAGTGTGTTTGAAGGCACACCGACATAACATTCATGAAGATGTCTTCATGGATATTTGTGACTGTTATTAAGTGTCATTTGGTAAATTATGGTAGTTTTAATAAAATGTTGACATTGTTTAAAATGTCTTTGTTATGACAACTTGACATTAACCAAGAATCATCATCTGTCTAAATATAACAGGTATATCAAACTTTTACAAGTTATGTATCCATGTATTAGTACACACCCTGTCCTTTGTTGTTAGACTGTGACAATTGTGTCCTTAATATTTTGTGTCCTGGGTGCAGTTTGGGAAATTGAAATTAGCTCATTAAAAAAGTTTACTTAATCAAAACTAATTTATGAATTAACAAATGCTAAATTATTTTTTGACAAGGATTCAGACTAGTACATGTTCTGTGTCTACAGTGAAAAATAATTTTATGAACTGAAATATTTAAGTGTGATTAAAAAAAGTAAGAAATGTGTAAGGCAAAATACATTGTCACACTCCTTTATTGGAAGATTCAGTGCTTTGAAATACTTTAAGGTGAAATTTATGTTGTAACTATCAGACCATAGATAATAAATGACTTAAACAATTTGTAAGAAAATCTGTGATGTTTCACTGTTGATGCCAACAGTGTGTCAAAGTCTGTTTTTTTGTCTTTGCACAGATTCTTCAGACTCCATCCGTGATAATGTTCTTGTCACAGTTACTACATTTGAACCCACTCCGAAAATGTCCACCTACATACTAGCATTTGTTGTTTGTGAATTTAGCAACATTCAGTCAATCGACAGCGATGTGTTGGTGAGAATAAAAGTCCTTGTTCTTTATGTTCATTTAAATATTCAGGGATAACCTCGCGCTGCTTAATTTGTGCACAAATTGGCCTTAAAAGAACCAAACACATCCTTTGACCTAATTTTATTGTAATTTTCTTTACAGACTCGAATATGGGCTCGAAGAAAAGCCTTAGATGATGGGCAGGGCAATTATGCTCTTGCAGTTACAGGACCGATCCTTCAGTTCTATGAGAGATATTACAACGTTACTTATCCGCTCTCTAAATCAGGTAGGTTAAATGTAAAATAAATATTTTGCTACAAAGAAGTTGTGGGATGGAAATTTGTCTTCTTAAGTGCCTTTGGGACAGTGGAGTAAAATAAAGAAGATGGTGTTGTATTTATACAAATACTGCATTGTGCTGTTGGATGCTAAGATTAAAACTGATGGTAGAGGTGTAGAAACCTTTCAGCCCAGCAAGATGAAGCTTTCATTTATATCTATAAATAACCTTTTTACAAATTAGTGTCTATCCAGTGAAGTTTGAATGGTCTGAGTGGAATCAGCTTAAGCAAGAATTAATTGATAAAATAAGAATGCAAATGCTATGGCTAACCAAAGCTCAAACTAAAACAGGGCAGAATGATGATAAGGGCAAAATCTTTTTCTGTTTTTATTATTAGTATCTTTCCTGATTCATTCATTGTAATCTTGTGTGACGTCTTCTCCAGTCAGGTTGAAGCAAAACAAACCTGTACAAGTGCTTTTATGTGAAATGTGAAATGGTTTTATAAAACAGTTTCCTTGGTCTCTGTAGATCAGATAGCTCTTCCTGATTTCAATGCTGGAGCCATGGAAAACTGGGGTCTGGTGACATACCGGGAAACAGCCCTGCTCTATGACTCCAACATTTCCTCCACAGGAAACAAAGAGAGGGTCGCTACTGTCATCTCTCATGAGCTCGCTCACATGGTATGCCACTCTTTTCTTCACAAACACCTTACTAACATGTCAGAGGTTTTGAGTATCTCAAGTACAGACAGATTTACTGTTAAATCCGCTTCCTCTTTTTTCAATCGGCTTTTAGGTTAGACCTAAACCAGGCCTGTGTTGACCAGAATCAATGTTTATTAAGTCTGAGATTTCATCATGACAAAATATTTGATTTTTTTTTCTAGTGGTTTGGAAACTTGGTGACTTTGCAGTGGTGGAATGACCTGTGGCTAAATGAAGGCTTTGCTTCATACGTGGAATACCTTGGAGTTGATTTCGTTGAACCCACCTGGAACATTGTAAGATTAAAAACAATGAAAAGGCTCTCAAAGCCTTCACAGTGAATATGGCTTCAGAAGGTTTTGTCCTGACTCCTTTCTGCTTCAATCCAGAAAGACTACATCATTCTGTATGATGTTCAGAAAGTGTTTGCCATAGACGCCCTGACCTCTTCTCACCCGTTGTCCCGCAAAGAAGAGGAGGTTAATACGCCTGCCGAGATCAGTGAGATGTTCAACACCATCTCTTACAACAAGGTCGGATTTTTTTTAGGAAGTGACAGCATTTACATACTTGCTTAGAAGAATGACCAACAAGCTTGATAAAGTCGTGATAATCACAGTCAGGGATTTGTGTAGCTGTCCCTACATGATCCCTGTAATTTGAGCCACAGTGTGTTTCGCCATTGTTCCGAATCAACAGTGTTTTCCTCATATGAAGTTCAAACTTCTTGAATTCTTGTGGTTTAGAAGTTTGTTCTTTTCAGGGCGCAGCGGTGCTTAGGATGCTGTCAGAGTTTCTCAGCGAGCCTGTGTTTGCCAAAGGACTCAGTGTGGGTAAAAGCAACTCCAAGAAAAAATATTTTGATCTTTTTTTGTAGTTAGATATCCTTTTAAATTCAACTTAAAAACAAAAATGTTTATTTTATTTATTTTCATAAAGTTGCAACATTTGGAAGTGTGTACACGCTTTGACTAATACTTTCCAGAAACACCTTTTTTGATTTAATGTTAACATCCAGTCATTTAGGTTGATGTTCTATAATTTCCAGTGAATTTAACGAACTTGACGTTGTTCACCTATATTTTAAAAGACACTGATCCCACCATTTCACTGGTGCTGTTTTTATTTTATTTTTTATCTTAGTATAGTGATGATTAGCAGTTCTTTAGCTGGTAGGTTTGACAAAAAACAAAAGTTGAGCTAGATTTTTTTTCTTTCACATTGTCATGGACATGTTTGTCATAATGATTTATTAAATGCTTTACATGTTATTTCTTCCTGTTTTGTTTTCCTTTTAGTCTTACCTCAATGAATTTGCCTATAACAACACAGTACATACAGATCTGTGGGGTCATCTCCAACAGGTTTGTTAAAGTTCAAAGCTGACAGATGTGTTGTGCCTAATTTCATTTGGGTTATCCAGAAAAATATATAATACTATCCTTCTTCTTTCTCCACCCCCCTTTTTTCTCCAGGCAGTTGCTAACACACCAGATTTGCATATTCCCTGCTCTGTACCTGACATTATGAACCGCTGGACTCTCCAAATGGGCTTCCCAGTGGTCACCATTAACACCACAACAGGAGGAATCAGCCAGAAACACTTTTTGTTGGATCCAGATTCGAAAGTGGACAGGGCGTCCCAGTTCAAGTACAAACAAGTTTTCCTCTATTATTCTTCTTTAATTTGGTAATGAACAACAAATTGAAGTTATTGAAGATGGCACACCAAATTAATAGCTTAAAACCTGGGCTGATGAACCCAGAATTAAAGTTAGGAGAAAATGTAAAAGTTACACAAGACCAAAAAAAAAAAAAAAAAAAAAAAAAAAAAAAAAAAAAAATTTTTAATAATTTTTTATATTTTTTATTTT
>CAEGAF010139896.1:0-41671 GCA_903067075.1 Micropoecilia bifurca
GATGTATTTTTGTATTTCTTGTTTTTGGATGGTGGAGATATGGAACTTTTATGAATGTTAGAACTTCTTTCTCCATTTTCAAACTATGAAAATATTGAAAGTTTCCACCTGAAGATAAAATGCAAATCTTACTGATTAATCTCTTTGTAGATGTTTTGAATCTTCTTGCACTTTCCTTACTCTTTTCTTAAACTGTTGGTTTTTAAGGAATCCTGACTGATGTTTGTCTGTAAGAGAAGTTCTACTGAATATTTTCCACACAGTTTCACTAATTTGTTTCTGAATTGTGTTGGCTTCATTTTAAAAAGGAGAAAATGTTTGATAAATCACAGCTTGGCTTGGTGAGTCGTCTGCCATTCTTCCCTCTCAGCCTCCATCTGATTAAAGTGGCTCCACTTTTGTTTTCATTTTTAAATCATCTGCTGTGCCATAAATTGTCTCCCTCACAGTTTTTCTCGCGTTGCTGTTCGTTTTTAATCTGGCTTCCTGCAGGAAAAGGAATTGCTGAAAAGTTTATAATGGACACAAAAGGGTCAATGTGATGTTCATGAAAGGAGCAAAGCTCTGAGTGATGATTTATGACGCTATTAACTTTTGATTCACCTGCATTTTTCCATTAAGCAACTATTCTGTAAAGATGAAATTTCTCAGTTGTAGCAAAAACAAAAGGCTCTCTTTCAAATGTTTTTATCCTTTCCTAACATTAGCAGTTATAAAATATTCATAATGGCAGGAGAAACACTGCATAACATCAGATATCCGTTCCAAAAAGAGTTTTCCAATTATTTAAAAAATAAGACAGAGTGAACATTTTAAACTCTTATTAGTAATTAGAACAAAAATCAATACAAAAACAGCTGCATCCATTTGTTCCGTCTAGTGTGTTCCGTGGTTGAAAACACACTACTGTACTTCCCGTTATCTGCTGAAAGTCTCTCTCTCTCTTGCAGCCTGAATTAATGACAAATATCAGTTTCCAACTTGGAAACTTATAGCTTCTTTCCTCAGTAACAGTTTCCACTCTGAAGAGTGTGATTGTAGTTTTTGTTGTTTTTTTGTTTTTGTTTTTTTGCTTATTAGGCAAAAAATCTTTAATTTCTTTGTGGGTCTTAAAAAAAGACCCATAATTAGAAAAACATAATTAGTCTTTCTCTAGTCGTCCAGTCAGGAACGTCAACATTCAGTGTGAAAACTGAGAGCAGTGAAGTCTTAGATAGAGAACTGAGCGCTATGCTATGCTATGCTATGCTATGCTACGCTGTCACCTCGGGGTGATGGGACATCCAGAGGGCCAGATTCAGGAGGACATGGAGCCCTGGATTAAGACTTGTGTTTTCTTGTTGTTTGGTTTCTTTTTAATATAAACACATGCAGTAGATTGATGTGGCACCTAGACTAGGTTATAATTTTTGAATCTAGTAAAGATCAGGTTGTTTGAGTTTCTTTTTACATGGACGTATCTATCCTGGTCTGAATTGTTCTTGCATGTTTCTTCAAGCTGTGCTGCACAGTGAGCTCAGATGAATCACACCGGATACCTTTTATTTTTAGCTGGGATAAAAAGAAGGATCTTTAAATAAGACAATTAGAGCAGCTTAGGACTGAAAGGTTTGCTGAGATGTTTCTTCACTTCTTTATCTTGGACTCTAAAAAATCCTTCATGAAAACATGTTTTTAAGATTAAACATTTTCAGAAAAATATCTATTTGAGGTTGCACATAACTCCAATCACTGTACAGTCGTGTGGTTTTCTTGTTTCCTACTGGAAAACGCTGCAGAAGCAGGAGTCTCCATTCCTGCCTGAGTGACTGAGTAGCTCAGAAATGTTCACCGAATGCTAATAATGTTCCAGTGTGACACAGCTGGAGGACAGTCATTTTCAGCCTTACAGTGTTAAATTAGTAGGATGCAGCGACGTTCTCCATCACAGCTGCAGTTTTCCATTAATTCCTCAACATTTCTCACACATTCCACAAGCCTGTCATCATTTCTCACTCCTTCCCCATCCTGCTCTGCTCGCCTGCTTCTGGATGAGGCGATAGTGATCTCCATGGAAACAGCCCAGCAACAGGCTGGGTCTTAGCGTCCAATCAGAGCAGACTCCGTTCCCGTAGATCGTCCAATGGGAGAGCCAGGCAGAGGGTGTATAGGGGGGTTTAGTGCACCCATCTAGGTGGAGGCTGAGGAAGGCGTGAACTTCCTCTTTCGCCTGAGAATGTCATCAGATCAGCTGCAGAAGAGACTGACAGTTTTATTCTTTTCTTTGTGTTTTTATCTTATGTATAAATTGTAAAAGAATTGTGGAATAACTTGATAAACTAAAATGTTGAAAACTGAAAATTGGCATCAATAGATTAAATTAGAAAAAACTAAATTCAAGTTAAACACAATTCAAGAAATGACAGAAAAAATATCAATAACTGTTTTTCTTCTATTGAGGAAAAAAAGCGTAGTTTTTGTTTCTGAATATGGACTTGGATGGTTTCACCTTTTTCACCAACTAACAATTGGTATTCATAGCTATTTTTGCAGGCACATTTATTCCATTTTGCAAATTAATATGGAACAATCTGACTTATTCATTAATTTGAGACGTTTTCATCTGAAAATCTGCACAGAAAGTATTCAACATTTTACTAATTTTTCTAAAGCTGGAGTGAAAGACGGAGAAACACTTTGCTGAATCTGTTGGATCTCTGAAAGCTTTAGAAACGTCTGCGGACACTGAACACCGCTGTGGTCCAGAGGATTCTCTAATTGTCCTGATGCTCACTGGTAGAGCCGTCCTGATGGATGCCTGCAGAAAAATGATCAATTAGTTTATTGTGCCACACGGCTGGACAAAAAGCACCAGCATATTTTGTGAATCATGATGTTGATGAATTGCAGTCCACAGCAATCGGCAGACATTTCCCGGACTGTGACTCCGGGGCTCCTGGGGGCCGAGGAGCCTGGCGGCGAGCGGCTGGTGGCTGAGGCTGGGCTCCTGGGGGTCCGCCGGTGTCGGGAAGCCCCCTCCATTTTTAGTTGGTTTCTGCCAGGAGAAATCCCTGGGCATCATAATCTGACTTTCTGGATGCAGGATGTTGACTCAGTGGTGGGAAAGGAGCAGGAGTTTGTGTCTACTGTTGAGAGATTACAACTAATTGAACTCAATTAAAGTTTTGTCTCTAACTCAATTTTAGAATTGCAGAAAGAGGAGAACTCGTCTTTGTGATGAAGATCTTCCTTTTTGTGGCTTTAAATGACTTTTTAGAGTTTATTTACCCAACAGCAGCTGAGATTACTGATTCTTTGAGCGTATTCTGCTCTGTTGTGATGATTAGCCTTCCCTGCTGCTGTCCAGGTCTGACCAGTTCTGTGTATGTCGTATCAGACGATCTTTGACCAAGTGTTTTTGTAATCGTATCAGACCTGCGGAGTCATTTGAACAGATTTGAAAAGAAATGTATAGTTGTTAACTGATCACTTCTTCTTGTTTCTGGTTGGGTTAGTGACAGACCTGAGGTGAACTGGAAATGTTTGTGTTACGACTCGGCTGGTTGAGCCGTACAGGGAGACACGGCCTTCAGCAGTAAATACGCTCTTTAGTTAGCAACATGTAAAACAAACCAAACAGAGCAGCAAACGAGCAGGCGACCCTCTGTGGCCAACGGTATCTCAGATGCTGGTGGTATGCGGGGAAGTCCTGCAAAAGAAAAGAAAGGTCAAACAAAACCCAAACAGGCAGGTCAGGGTAGAGCCACCTCTGGAGAGCAGAGATGGTTGGAGAAGATGACTCAGCTTCAACTCCTCTCCCCTCCCTTCACACACTGGATCAGGCTGCTTGTATAGTGAGTATACACTGGCCCTGGCGAATCCTGGTCCCGCCCCTTCCGCTCCGCCTCATGACCAAACACAATTAATAAATGACGGATCCCTCCACGTAGAGTAGACGTCACAGTTTGGTTCAGATCCATGGGAAAGTTTCTGTTATGGTTGAGAACCGCTGATGTTATTGAGTCTAAAGTCACCAATGTTTGAAAATTGGAATCTTTTTGCCAAACCCAGATCCTGTCACCAGTGATTACAGGTTTTATTATCAATCTGCATTTTCTCCCACTTGTTGCTCAGTCACTAAATATCCACGGTGAGTGTAAATTCCTCAGTTGTTACGTTCTTATGCTCTAAGTGATGCGTTAAGAGGTCGAGTTAATCTACAGCCGTCCATTAAAGGAGCTGCAGCCCATTATCCCACCACCTAAAAGCCTGGATGTGCCGTTACATAACACTGCAGTTAAACCAGACAGAACCCATCAGGCAGTCAGACGGTAGAGAAACCCGCCAGTCACTTTGTGGATGGATTTATTATGAGCTCACAGAATGGAAGAAAACCCTTATTGTAGTAAATACTGATATCTAGAGATGTTTCCACTGAGCCTACATGTGGGTTCATCATGGAGGCAGACATCCGCCAATCACATGACCTCCCAATTCAGGATACGGTTGCTTAGCAACAGCCCCCACCCTCCCATGTTACCCATCGAACAGCGATCCTGTGCGTGAGAACAGGGGTTGAGAGTGAGAGCAGAGTTTATTTATAGAAGCCCTGGAAAAACGAGGGAATTGCGTGTCTCGTCTAAAATTAAACTCACTATAATCCCCCTCCTCTTTCCATCTCTCTCTCTTTTTCATTCACTTTTTTTGTCACATTCATTCATAGATGAAGTGGAAATGAGGTCGAGATCCGGCGACCAGGGAACGAATGTGGGTGTGAGAGGATAGAAGGCCTAGTTGTGAAATGCCATCCAATCATCACAGATAAACTGAGTTATACTCACATCATACAGAGAAACCAAAAATCTCTAAACACGAACAAAAAAAAGTCCCAAATGTTTTCGCTAACACACTATAAACGACTCGTGATGTCAGAAATTCACATCATAAAAGTCCACAGCAGACAAACCTCAACACACTAAATCATAGACTTTTTCCCTATTAACGTTGCTGTCAGAGCTGCCGGCACACAAAGTTAAATCACTCTGCAGCTTCAGCATCCCCATGAGTCCCACGAAGGGGATCCATTTTAGACGGCGCCGAGCCACAGCCGGGCTAAAATGGAGAGCCAATCAGAGAGGAACAACAGCTGTCTGTGTAATGGATGGATGGAGAGATGACGGTGTGACGAGCAGAGGCAAAAGACAAGGGTGACTGATATGAGAGGAAAAATGGAAGAGAGGGAGGCAGACAAGAAGGTGCTAAACAACACAAGACACCTAAAGCAACTAGATTGCTTATTTGTACAGCCATACGATTGTTTTTGCTTCTTTTGTTACATTTTAACGTTTCAGATCATCATATTATATCTTGACATTAAAGACTCAGTCAGCAGTGTAGTAGGAGTAAGAAATACTGGCTCCTGCGGATGGGAATCGCATGTAAACCATGTGATTCTGACCACTATTGAGGAAAATTTCCTGTGAAATCAGGCATGAATTGGAGCAAAATATGTGTGAATCTTTTGAAGTTTGTGTAAATGTAAAAAATCTTAAAGGGAGGTAATTTAGCGTCTGGAGTCTAGGGCCACATTAAAAGCTACGATGGACCAGATTTTGCCCCTGGGCCTCGACTTTGACACATGTGATCTATTGGTTTGCTCTGCCTGAACTGGAAGGGTTATACAGAAAATTCAAAACCCTGTGTGTTTTTTTTAAAAATTGCATCATTTAGGATGCCATAACTGGCTTAATGCTTGTAGATTTCCCCGGGCGCAGAAAAGCCCCGTGTGGCCCTGGTGGAGTAAATCAACCAATTTTATCCTGGGGTCTTATCGAATCTAAGGCTCCCTACGCCGGTACATGATGGACGACCGGTGATTTCCTCTACAAGGTCACCCAGACATGGATTCCCAGGGAAACCAGGGCGGCATTTGTTTGTGGGCCAAATGAAACATCAACATTACAGAAGATAAGAGGACAGAGAGAGAGAAGATGGATGGCTGAGGATTTTTCATTACTCTGGCTAGCTGGTTGCCAGAGCTGAAGAAGCAGCATTTAAGTATTTAACCAATATAAACAGCCTAACTCAGAACATGAACTTGCTGGAATATGATGGATTTAATGGTCAAACGTTTGATAGATTTTAGAATATGTAGACTTGAGGTTTTACTTTGCAAATTGATTCACTTGAGTGTCTTAGATTTTTACTACATGGATGACAAAATCCTTGCTTTTCTATTTCTTTACACACAAGTGGAATTAATATACTGTGAAAATGCACAGATCTGTTCTTCTCTCCACTACAAATACATAAAATCTTACCAAGTAATTTTGGTTCATTTTCTGGTGCAAATATTTTGGTACACTTGAAAAAAGGCAAACTTAACATACAAGTAACTTCACAGCAAGATACGGTAGCTTGTACTGCGTCAATAATTCCTCGATATTGATAAAGTTATACTTCCACTGGCAAATCATTCATACGTGTAAGTGATTACGAGAATTTCATTTATCAAGATAACTTTAGTAAATACAACTAGTTCATCATCTAAACTGAGTAAATAGAGAATGAGGTAAAATTGCATTATTCATATCCATTATTTGATTGTTTCGTTTATTAACTCGGTATGTTTCTTGGAGCATTTTACCCAGAGTGCACCAGGCTCTCACCCACTGATCGTTTATCATTTATCACAAAAAATATCATAAATTTTTATTTATCATTGTCTCAATAAATTTCAATTAATGATGTCAAATAAACAAAAATGCAGTTTTAGCCATTTTCTCCGTTGTTTTTCACAGGAAGATAAGAAATGTCAGCAAATACAAAAACATGATTGAGAACAATTACTGTGTGCAGTTTAGTGACATAAATCCACTTCTTTGTTAGTGGAGTTCTGAGGAAAACTGCAGTGAGATTCTACATCCAGATCATCTACCTGTTACCATCTATATGTATAGAAAAGGGCTGGATACCGGTTTTTAAGTGATTGTAAAACATTTCAATATTTTTCACAATATTTTTTCAGTGCCATTGTGTGTTTGAATTGACATTTAGCTCATTGCCCTTCTAATCTATTATGCACATTTATCCAACACTTTTTGTTGAATGTTAATTATTTTTCACATTGAGAGCAAGTGTCACATCTTTTTAAACCTGCATTCAGTAGACAAAGTAAAATTTTAATGAAGTGTGCAAAATAACTGATACATTCACTTTAATAATAAAGCTGCTGAAAAACTGCTGGAGTTTCTTCCTGTCTGCTTGTGATCAAGTATGAGGCTTTAGCATTTTGGCTTTATGTTGCATCGTGAGTCATTCTCTCTCTCTCCTCCTTTTCTCTCACCCATCTTCTCCTCCTTCCCCCACTCTGGGAATTATGCAACGCTCCACAGGCCTGTCAGGAGACGGGATGGGGGGGGGGCTGTGTGAGTGGGATGAGGTGATGTTGCAGTCGATGGGTTGGTTGGTTGGACAGAAAGAGGAAAACTGGAAGATTTCTGGTCTTTGAAACAATCTTAGTTCATCCTCCATCTCCACCATCCTGCTTCCTTCAAGGTCATTGACAAGGACAGTCTGAAACACGTTCTCCTGTCTGTGATTGACCGTCACAGTGGAACAGGTTCTTAAAGCGACAGCTGCATAGTACATTTTGGCAGCCATGTCTGCCAGAGTAAAGTACCAGCTGGAGGAGGCGTGACTGTTTGACAACTTCTGCTCGTCTCATGGATTTTTCCCAAACTACCTCCTAAAATATTTATCACACACTTTAAAAATAGCGGTCAGAGTAGCCAGCAGGTCCTTGATTTCTGATCTGTTCACGCGTCCAAATAGAGAGCGAGGTCAGACTCACTTCCTGCCCCTCAGTTATTGATCAGCAGTTATGGAGCCGCTGTAAGCTGTACTTGCAGTAACTAACACAAAGAAACAACCTGTGTTTTCACACCAACGGCGTAGTGATTTTTTTTTTTCAGGTAAAATTTGTATATACAAATTTATTCTTTGTAAAAATGTCGCTTTACTTTTTTTTAAATGGAAAAGCGAAGAACTGAAAAAACATGCTGCAGCTAAAATACCTATATACTTTGTTAGTTGTTTAAAGGGATCTTGAAATAATGAGGTGGATTATTCTGTGGATCAAAGACTGAAGCACACAGATCTCCAATCTTACGTTAACAATAAGACAAAGTAAAGGTTAGTAGTTTTAGATTGTAAACTTACCTGGATATCTCACATGGACAATATAAAAAGAAATTATGTGAAAGAATAGAAGAGAAGGAATTAAAAGGACTGAGACTCCAAACTATGCAGGTTTATTATTGTGAATAGAAAACAGACTTGAATAAATTATTTTAAGTCCTCATCTTGGCATTATAGGTGAGTAAATTGCTGAATGAGCTTCAAATTAAGAGTTTGTGTCTTACTACTGGATTGTGAACAGTAGACGTACTGTAGGAGGAATATGGCAGACATTTTGCTTTAAAATTGCTCCAGAACTCAGATTGTCTCTCCTCCCCAAACCATAAAACAGAACCTTTACTCTGGTGATCCCAGCCTCTCTCTACCTTCAGGTGTTTCCATTAAAAGATGTAATCTCTGACTGGAGCAGGAAGGCACAGAGTGTGTGGGAGGCAAAACCATCCAGACACACAGATTTCCACAAACCGACACAAATAGAAACTTCTTTAAGGTGGAGTGAATTATGCATTGTGCACCGAAGCTCTGTGCACCACCAGAAACGACAAAGAAAAAGCAAAAGTTACAGAATATGAAAAACATTAAACATTAGAGCTTCTTAATAACCATTTTGTAGATTTTTTTTAAAATCCTGTTTGTTTTAAAACATCTTCCAGTTCTTAAACATGCTGTCCAATCAGGTTTCTTAGATAAATCAATCCAACTGTTTCCTGACTAAATGTGAACAACAAATTACATTCAAGACCTTCCAGAGACATTTTGACATAAACTGCAGTTTAAATGCCTAAAATGAGAGGAGTCTTTATGTAACTGGTATAACTCAGGTTTTCTGAGAATTCACTCCATAAAAACATCAATGTTCAAAAAATAATAAAATACTGGAATGTGTTGGTATTAAATCCATCTGTCACAAAACCTTCTAGTGCTAAAACATCTTTTTAGGTGTTCTTGAACCGTTTCCCCCCAGAATAGTCTTACCAGCTGAAGGTTTATAGTGTTTTATTATGTAATGTTGTAAAATTTGATTAATTTTTCTTTACACTCTGCTAGCTCTGAATCAGAAGGGTTTCTACAGAGCAATAAAATAAATGTATTACTTCTGCTCTGGAAATGCTTCTAAATTCAAACAGAAAGATCCTGGGAGGGAAACAACTAGGAGATCTGAGTTTCTCTCATAAACCTGTTGCAACTGTGGTCAAAGGTCATGAATCACCACATTTAAAACACAAAAACCGCATAAACTACAAAACTTTAATGAATTCGCCTTCGAATTGCTTTTTAAAGCACTTGTTTATTTTTTGAAGCACTTTTCTGAAACACACAGAACCATATACCATTTACAACAGACAATAAAAACATTTATTTAGGAAATGTATATTGCCCCTGAACTGCATAAGAATAAAAAAATAAGCGTTGTTTTCATGGAAACATGAACTTGGCATCTAGTTACATTCAGCCCTGCTTTCAACACTTTTCTTTCAAAAATCTCCCCTGTTCCAACCAGTCATTACAGATTGCAAGAGAGGAAAGGCTTACTGTAATATTTCTGGTTTGAGAAGTGCTGCCTCCATTGTTCTGACACACCCTGACAGCTGGAGACATGCAAGAGAGGCTGCGGTTGTGAGAGGAAAGTAAAGAGGAGGATCAAATGGCTGGAGGAAGATGAGGAGAAGGAAGCTGAGGAATGAAGATTCAAAGGAGACCAGTGAGTATGAATGTATTATCATACATTCTGGCTCCTTTCTCGTTTGTAAACGAGTCTTTTAAAAGACTGGCTTACAGTTTTTGGAAATTTCTTGGATTATTTTACAAATTTTTGATTATTTTACATATTTTTTGGATTATTTTACTTTTGCCAAAAATGTGCATCTGCTAGTATTATTCCTGTATATAAAGAAATTTTACTCTGCCAAATATCACATTTTTATACATTTCTTTTGTAAGAAAAACCCCAGCACACTACTGACACAATATGTACATTTTCGATTTCTGGAACATTCCGGGAAAAAAGATTGTTTTTGTTTGATGGATGCCTGAGCAGCGCAGAAACCAGGTCACTCCGGAGAGATAATAGAGTATCGATCCTACCTGGACACCGAAATGCCTGCAGACAATCACATCCAGACCTTTTCATAGCAGTATGCATGCTTAAAAATGACTGAATAATATGCTCCTATATGATGAAATACTAAAAGATTTCTAAGACACCACGCTTGGTGTCATTTAATCTCCTGCATCAAGGTAGCTTAATATATATTTATGCATAAATGGCAGCAGCTCCTCTTGGTGCATTAGGGTCTCTAATTGTATACAATCTTCCACAGCAGGTGATGAGCACAGAAACAATCTGTCATGTAATGTTGTTACAACAGACTGTGAATATGACATTATTTCCAGCTTGTATTGTGATTTATTTTATTCCACTTGTGCTTGAGTTTTGGCCAAGTTAAATTGATCTGATTAATTTATTTGAATTTATCTTCTTCCAGCTATTTTCTTTTACTGTTTTGCTTCCTCCTTTGCCCTACGACGGTAAATATGCCACGCAAACTGCAGATATGCATCAATAAATAAAGCTTTAGTTCTGCTCAGAAGTGATGTCAATAAACCACAATTTAAGAAGCATCTAAACACTGGATAAAAATATGTCCATCTGTACTGAATTATAAATACAGGACATAAGCTTTAAATTCTTAATATCAAGTTTTCCAGTGAATGTTCTATAAATGGACTTCTAGAGTAATGAAAATGTAATGTTGACAAGGGTTTCTACTGATTAATTCAGCAAATCAGATTATAACCTAATCAAAGTTTCCAAGGGGAATAAAACATTGTACAAAACACAATCATTCTTTATTTCTCATTATTTTTGCTTCCAAGCAGGCCAGTTTTTCCTGTAATATTTTATTTGTCTTTGGACTTTGGTTGTTCTTTTTAACTTAGTTTTATTTTAGCTATAATAGTTGATTGATTCAGCATAGTGGACAATGTGTGCATAAAAAATGGCAAGAATTTGACATAGTTTTTGTAAGACATTGAGTCACTTCCTGCCCCACAGTTTTTTAAACACTTTTTTCAGTGAAAAAAAAATACATTGAAGTTTGATTTTAACTTCAAAATGACTTACTAAGCTATTAAATCTGCAGTAGAACTAATTTTAACTGGTTCCACAAAGATCACAATTTAATTATATTTGATAAATGTATGTATTTATGCAATACTATCAGGCACATAATCAATCCAGACACACTACTAATGACAAAACTGACATAGCAGTTTTTAAACTTGTCAAATCGGAATTAATGTTATATAAATAATGCTATAACTCAATCAAATTGGAAAACGTCCCACGTAATAGAATTACCTTCACGAGTTATTCTGGGAACTATTTACTTAGCGGAGAGTTATGGTTGTCGGGAGATGAGCTCTTTGGCCGTCACGGCGGTCTGCGTGCAGCCTCGGAGGGAGACGGCATCCGAGAGGGAGAGAGAGAAGGCTGCTGGCCGGCTCTACTTTCCACCCGCATCATTTTCGCCTCGCGGGGAGACGGTTGCTGAACTGTCACCAACGGCTGCGATTCATTTCAATATTTTACGCCGAAAAAAAACAATAACGAGCTGTTTTTCATCTCCCTTTGAACGAGGGTGAATCTTTTTTGTCGAGGTGTTTAATGAGTCGTTGCCTTGTCAGTGTACCTTGTGTTAAATCCTCACAAAAAATGTCAGTTTACAGGATTCTCTTTTAGCCAGTTAACATATTTTTCACATTGCGGTTTTATCTAACGTTAGCTTACGGACGACATTTTAAGGCTGTTGCTCGTTTTCAAACCCCCGCCCCCCTTTTTTTAATTCAGTTTCATCTTCTGGTCTTAAAAAATCCAGATATTCTTGGTTGAATCAAGTGTGAGATCGTCTTTGGAGGAGAACCGACTGACAGCGCAACAATGGGGGTAAGAAACATTTATTCATGCTACTTTGGTTTTTCCGCTGCAAAAATGTCGGCTGTTTGTTCGGCACGGATTCGACTGTGTTAAAAGGTGAGTCTGGAGATGAAAGGGTTAAAATGAATGAAGGTATGACGTTAGAATGACATTGAACGCGGCCGGTTAGCTATTTATCAAAAAGTGTAATGCAGCCAAACGGATCTAATTCCTCTCAGAAAAGTCATTACATTAGGTATCTGCTGTTTATAACACCAAATCAGTGGGTGTAACGATGGAAACGGGGATTAAGTGGGATGAAAGTGGGGGGGGATGCGCCTGGACTCGATTTTTATCCATTTTATTTTTGTGGAGAATCTGCTGCAGCTTTCTGACTCATCCATATAGTGAAGCGGCCTTATTTCAGTCTCACCTAAATGACACGTTAAATGCAGGAGTCTCCATTCTCATCACCTGGGGAGACAGACTGAAGCTCAGGTACATTTACTCCACATCCAAACAGGGGCGTTTGGGTTTCAGCCTGTCTCCTCGTTTATGGCATCAGAGGTGATCTGGGTTGTTTTTATGCGATCTGAAAAGCAGCTTGGGGTTAAGAACAGGCCAAATACGTTGTCTAGTTCATGAGGTTTTAAGATGCACTGGAACTAAAAGGCAGACATGTTCCCAAAAAACAAGCCAGAACTGAACATCTCACATAGTCCGAGATATTAAATGTGCAAAAACACAGATATGGACTAATATGTAAGCTGCAAGCTGCTGAGTTTAGTCTTTCCTACCTGATTGGCTGCAGACTGAGTTTTCTTTTCAGTTATTCTCCTTAAAGCAGAAAAATTCATAAAATGACAGATGCCTAAATGTGCAACCCTTCTCTGCTGAGGGTGTTGCCTCTGGTGTGTTTCCCTTTTCATTTCCCCAAACGCCATTTAGTACTAACTCATTTACACATTGCATAATAGAGCAGGTTTGATGCTGCTGCCATGGATGAGGCTGGGTTTACTAAAGGGTAACAAAGCAACAATTAAGCTTCGGGTATCCAATATGGTCAAGTGCGTCAAAATGGTTCCTCAGCAGTGATAATCCTCCCTATAAACCCCCGACGCTCCTAAACATGTAGACTGATGGGTCCCAGAGGAAGATGCTCTCATTGAGGGAAGCCCTCATCGTCTCGTTTTATCCCCGATGCCTAATGAAACCACACTGAGGCTTGATCCAGACCCGAAGTTAGGCTTTATGAAATCACTTTTATATCCTGTGCTGTTTTTATGAGGTACATTTTTTACCTAATTCTGACTGGTCGTTATTCAGCATTTCCTTGGATTCTGGTAAATCAGAATATATAGTGTAGGGAACTCTGTGAACCCTTAAGTGCTTAATGTTGTGTTCCATATCCGGCTGTAGAGGGTTGGGATAAGAGAAGACTAGAGCAGAGCATCGCCGCTGCTCTACAACTATGTCCGCTAGACTGCCTGAGGGGGACACCGCACACAACTCTGGCTACTTCGTTAAAGAGCGGGAGGTGGAGGAGGGGACAGTGGTTTGTTAGTTCATGGGGGGTGGAGAGGATGAGTGGAAACTCCCGTGTTCTCTGATTTACCGTCGGATGAATGGAGTGAGAGAGGAGATGCGAGTAAAATGGGCTGTCATGAAGTCAGATGGAGATCAGAGGGAGGGTTAGTTTTCAAAGCAGCTGGGACCCTTTGAGATCAGCCAATCAGTTGATCAGGACAGGAGCTAATGATCAGGGTGGAGGCTGAGGACAAGGAAGGCACAGGTGATATTATGGTCAGCAGATTTACGTCTTACAGGAGACACAGTGATGGAGATGGGAGGACAAAGACTCACCTTGAGAAGAGTGCAATCTGGCAAGGATGGAGGAAGTGGAAGGAAGCTGCTTCTGGGAAATATTTGTGATGCAGAGATGGGATGGAGGATACAGTGATGTGAACGTTTAACCACTGATACAAGCCTGAAGTGATCGTTCAAGTCACATGATGCACTTGTGAGGATGCTATAAGATGAGAGCCAACCACTGTATGGGATTCACAGCAAGGTGTTTATCCATTTAACACAGCCAGCTCTCTTTTATGGCTAAACCTACTTTGACTCTATGTCATCCATACAAGGTGAAGCCAAGGGTCAATGCTGTAGCCCTCCTCTGGATAAGCTGCTCTTATGGCAATCACAAAATCAGAATCAGATTATTATCACATACAAATAAAAGTCAGTATGTGGACAGAACATCAGGCAGCAGTGGCTCTGAGATGCTCCATTGTACCACTGTAGATAAATAAATCATCATTCAATAGACAAATTTCTCACTAGTCATCAACTTACTTGATGATTGGTGATGTTCAGTTTTTAATAAAATATTTAAAAATTATACCCATAATTATACCCGTAAGATTGAACAACATAAAAGGCGAAGCCGTTTAACAACTGGGCAGAGTTTCACTTTGCTCATCTATAAAACTACCTTGTTTCTACTTTCAGCAGCATATTAAGCAGCAACTGCCAGGCCGTGAGAGTCGAACCAACCTAAAAGTGACTCAGTCAATATTTTCTCATGTGGCCTGGCTAGCTTAAATAAATTTTGGGAGATCGGCAGATGAGATCCGAGAAACTGATCTCATCTGCCGATCATCCTCCTCTGCATGGGTCTGAAAATCAGCCACTGTCCCGATTTGCTCTGCAGACAGACAGACTCACCCACCAGGTCACTTCAGTTCATAACAAATGCCATTTCAATCCATTCCTACTTCTTTTATTTATGTTGTAAGCTTATACAAAGTATGTTTGACAATATATTACATTATGTTCTATACATACTATATTAGTTTTCCTCAAATACAGGGCTAATTGTCATTTTTAAAGTGAGAATTATTATAAATTTTTCTATTGAATTTGAGGTTGAAATTTTTACTTTGAATTTGCCTTTTTAAAGGAAATTTACAATCTAAAATATTCACTGAACTAAATTTTCCTCTGGTTCAGCTGAGATTTTGTGCTGAGAAAATCTTCTCTTTAATATTTAATGCAGTGCTAATTTGGCTCCCTAAGTATTTTCGCTCATTAGCTAGACTCTTTGCCAACATGCACATGTCAGACAGTCCAGTACATCCTCAGTTTTTTGACATCTTGAGGACAAACTATTCAGTCATAGGCAGAAGTCATAATGTCAAATAGTGGATGCCCTTTTGTTCACATAATTTGTTGTGTAATTGCTGCAGTCAGTCAATATTTCATTAATACTCACTCTGAGCCTCAGGACCCTCTGTAGTTTCCATCTGTGAGGCAGAGTGTAAGAAACTACATTGATCTGTACAACTGCAAATCACCCATTGTTGATCACCAATGTCACTGATTCTGCTCTCAGTGCAGTGGACAGTTTGTGAAAGTCTGTACGACTCATTTGACTCCGTTTCCTGTTTAACAGCAAAGTGATGTTGAGGTTTTCCAAAACGTCCCTGTGCCTTCTGGAATATCTTTTCATGTTAGGAAAAAAACAGTATTACTTAAAAGCCTAAATATGACATTTTCACACTTTTAATGTGGCCTCCTACTTTACTAGGGATCTCAAGCATTACAATTAGTCATTTTTATTGGGCGTTGCTTCGAAGATGTAGATCAAGCAATTGGAATTTGATGGCATCAGTAGGACTGATTATTTTAGTTATTGAGCAATTTGAGGAATCTGACGAATAATTGAATAAGACATTGTTCTGTTCTGTAGTAGCTTCTTAGCTAGTTAAGGAGAAAATGCTAATAAAAACAATTCAGTTATTTTTAATGCATTTAATTGTTTAAAACACTGTACAATTCAAACATCTCAAGTTTGAAGTATGAAAAAGCTTTTGTTATAAAATATTTCTATTTTTTTTTTTTTTTTTTGCATCATTATTCTTCTTGATCAGCAAACATGTGCAATATATTTTCCTGTGCATGCTCTACATATATAGGAAAATATATTGTTGTAGCAGTTACAGGTATGTTTGTCTCTTTGAAAGGGAACAAAAAACCTCACCTGTTAGTAGGGCTGTAGTGATACAATAATCTCACGATGCGATATGATACACGATATTCTGGCCACGATATGATATATATTGCGATATTCCGCAAACAATACAATTCAGTACACTTTTGCAATTTTCTGTAAGATTTTAGAGGGACAGAGTGATTTTGGTGACATTTTGTGACTGTTATAGAGTTGGATTGAATTGATTTAACTGAAAACTGATTTTTTTTTTTACCTGGTTCTGGTTGGACACAGACTTAAAGTCGACAGCTGGACAAAATGAATCAAAGAAGTGGTGAGAAAACATGTTTCTTTTANGCTCTGAATAGTTTGATACCTTTTTAACCTGAACATCTGAAGGAATCACTCTAAGCCTGATGACCGAATCACTCTCCTGGCGAAGCAAGCAGTGAGTGAGCAAGGTGACAGTTGGACGGTACGATACTTGCGGATGAATATCGATTTTTTTTCTAGGAAAGAAAATAACAAAATATATTGCGATATCGATATTATTATACAGCCCTACCTATTAGCCACAAATGAGCTTGATGGACATAGTGGATGTTTAGATCAGTAACCTCAAAATTCAGGTCGGGCCAAATTTAAGTTCTGGGTCTGGCTTTTATGGCGAGTTTTAATAAGCCTACATTACATACAGCACAGAGAAAGAATACAAATGTAAAGATGTGTTAATGTATTTACTGAGGTCTAAATGGAGGAGGAGGAAGTTCAGCCTCGTGAGCAAAGAAAGAAAATAAGGTTCAGAAGTTAGACTGCAACTAGCTCAACTTATTAGCTTTAATGTTTCCTGCAGCACTGTGGAAGACATGTTGATGTGAAACACCAATTCCATTATGCAGTGGACTGAGCTAGTTAAACTTTTCTGTTTACAGTGTTGTGTCTGTCCTGGACCTTCTCCCTCTATAGCTGCTAGAAGCACTTAGCATTAAGAGTTTATTGGTGGACATTGGAGCATTGCGCAACAAAAATAATCATCTGGCCAGAAGACAGAGCGCTAAATAGTAAAACATAATTTAACAAGGCTTTAAGGCAGATCATATTAAAATATTTACATCTTCTAACTCATTCTGGTAAATTGTTACAACCCTACTCATCATGAACACATTTATTTTCATGTTATAGTTAGTCATGCCACACTGAAAGAAATGCAATGGCTATTGATGAAGAATAGTTTACACAAATAAATCTTGGAGATTTTATCTCTTAAATGCATAGGTTACAAAACATGAGCACAGTTGTCATTTTTTGTAGTCCAGACGGCTTCCTCCAGTTTGAACCTCAGTGCAGATGAGTGGAAGAGAGCCTTGAAGCAGATGGAGGGAGGAGAGTGTCAACACACTGGGAGGGCTTAGGGAGGCGCTGATGATGAAGAACGCCTCTTATGCTATTGCCTGTGTGTGTTTAACAAGCAGTCCTTCAATATTTTCTAGGTCAGTCAGTTCGCTGAGCTGTGTGGTAATCCATTTCTTTTTGCGTGCAGAACTATGATCTATTTAATGTGGCACAACCGGAGCTACTACTCTGCTCTCAGGGCTACACTGACGGGAGCCTCCATTCAGACTCAGAGCCGGCAGCGTGACATTCTGATCACTGGAACATCATCAGATTAGGTTGGAAAATGGGTTAAATACCAGCTGAATTGGTGCCAGCTGGCAGATACTTCACCAAGAAGGCTGCTGTTACTGCGTCCGCTGATGTAAAGACCTGATAAAGGTTTTCTTGGTAGTGGATTGTTATCTTTTCAAACTCCTGTTTGCCCAAACTGGGGTATGGCCATAAAATATTTCTGTCTGATGTCAACATTTGAGCCCTGATTTCTGCAGATTAAAAAGATAATCCAGTTTTCCTCAGACTCGGCTCAGAAATAAAACATGTTGGTCTGAATACAGTTCACCAGCAGAACAGGTGAATACAAGGATTCTTCATGTTCCTGTGTGTGGTCCTTGTTTTTAAGTCTTAAAGTGTAGTAACTTTGGACAGTTTGCTCAGTTGCATGAGAAAAAAGGTTGTTTCTCCTCACTTGTCGTCTTTCCTGAGCAAGTAAACAAAGTATTTTACATGATCAGATCCTTCCTCTATTCAGCGATATGGTAATTTATGGGATTGAGAAATATTCTTGGTGTAGATTTGAGATAATTTTGGTGGGAAGAGTGTCAGAAGAAGTCATCCCAGAACCTGATTGTTCATTTATTTTTACATCCATTCGCTCATTTTTGCCTGCCGTCGGGGGGCTAGAGATGAACACCAGCGTCGGGGGGCTGGTGTTCATCTCTAGCCATTGAGGAGGCAGGTCACCACTCTACACAAGACAAACCATTATGTACACATGGTTTTCTCAGCAGAGTCCTAAGGGCAAGTTGGAGTAAGTGTTTAGGCTAACAGTCTGACTGGTGACCCACACATGCAGAGGGAGAACCTGCAAATTCCACGCAGAAAAACCTCAAGTCAGGATCCGAACACATGAGGTTGTTGCTGCAAAGCAAAGGTGCTTCCAACTGCACCACTTTGCTAATCTATTACAGTCTGTGCTCAGTTTGTTAGAGATACACATTTTGGGTCGTTTTAAATGTGGGGCAGTAAGGAGGAGAGTCTCATCAGAACTTTCTGTCCCTGACAACTACTGAGAAAAGGCATCAGAGCATACAGAGCAGATTTTCCTCCAGAAAACCTGCCAGGCCCGGTGTTTGAGGTACTAGGCTGGTGGGTCACCATGTTTTTGTGCAGGGCCGTCCCCTCGCTCGCTGTTCACCGCACCTACTATAAACCTACCCCAATTTGTCTTTACTGACACCCTATTCAAAATAAACTAACAATGCTTAGGGGCCAAGTAAAGTCTGGTGACCCACCGGATTTACAGTACAGAGGGGGAAACTCTGCAGAGTCACAATCTAATGAGCCATTGAAGTTAATCAAACGCAATTCTACAAAACATTTTGGGTTTTGTAATCAAAGTGAACTTGTATCCTAAATAATCTCCTATTTTTGCTAACAGCATATTTACCTGGTTTTGATGTGAGTTATTAGTTTTAACATTTTTCTTTGTGGTTCTATTTAAATGTATGCAAAAAACTTAGTTTGTTCTATTTAAGTAGGTTAGAGTTTTGTTTTTATTAATAAAATGTAACGACTAATGTTTAGGGTTTCACTAACTGCAGCTGTCTGCATTCCTGAGCGTAGCTGGCAACGCTGCTGGTCACGTGACCCAGAGGAAGCTACTGTGGCTTCAGTCACTCTCACTGTCGCAATATTGGGTTAAAAAGACCTATAGACCCAGATTTAATCAGCTACCAAAAACAATGTGTGTAATCTGTAATGCAGGTGAGCCCAGCACAGCGGGAAACCGCCAGGATAACCCAGATCCCGTTTTTAATCCTCAAAAAGGCTCGAATCTCAGTACAGCTTACAGTTTTTACCATGTGTTTTACCAGAATGTCTGGGGAAATTATTCTTACGCTCATAATTTATGCTATTAAATTTCAATGCTATACAATTTCTTTCAACATCAGTGAAAAAAGTAACAAATTGCAATATCTTATCAAATTTGTCAGCTTAAGTTAAATATAAAGAAGCATGTTATTTCAGAAAATAAATTAAAGACAAAATGTTTAATCGTCACACGTTTTCTCTACTACAGCACAAACGTGTGTTTGTTACAAATACAGAAGCAGCGAAGGAGAGAGTGACAGAGGGGGATTAATGTTGTTCAGTGGGTTAATCTGTGGCTGTAGTAAACATGCTACTGTCCAGGGTTCAGGACTCTTTCTGACAGATGGCCAGAGATACGTCAACATGCAGGGTTTGTAAATCCACGTGTTCACACATAAACATGGAAGAACACATGTTCATCAGTATCAGTTTTTTAATCTTTTTTTATTTAGATTTTTTCATTGAAGCTCCAAATTCTTTAATCAGTTTCTCTATTTTTCTCTCCTTTGACTTTAATTATACCACACATGTACAGACACTGGATTCTGTTTATATGAGGACCTTAAATACAAATAAAAATTTTTATATGACATTATTGGTACTTGGTTCATCAACGTACAATGAACTACAAGATGTCCTGATGGGATTCAGAAATATTTCCTAAGAGAAAACTTAACATGTCCATTAGATATCGGGTTGTTTCGAACCCGATATTTATATTTTCATAGAGGCAGACACATAACATTTTATACCACCTTTACAACAATTGTTTTGAATATTTTAGATATTTAAATGACTGGCCTTTTGGTTCCAGCAAGCAAGTAGAAATTGTCTCTTTTTTGTAGCAGGTTCTTCCAGGAAGATTGATCCTTCTCCTTTGGGAGATAATCTCTCAGGAATACAGCAGTGATAAGATTTTACTGAGGTCTCATTGGGAATGTCAGCAAAAGTTCAAGGCTGAATCTGATTTTTTTTTTTTGTTAGCAAATGAAACAGCCTATAAACTGAAAGCAAACCGATTTTTGGGAATGAAAGAGAAGTTCTCCTGTCCCCATTCCTTTGTGCCATTTTCTGGTTTCTGAGGGACAAGCAGTTTTTATCAGATCAGCCGGCTGGTATTTTAGTTCTGTTGCAGGAACCCACAGGATGTTCCTGTGTCGGTGCAAAGAGAGCGCAGTAAGGCTTCAGCAGTGAAATACTGAAATCCACGACTACAAACATAGTTAGTCATTAATGAGGTGTTATACAATGCTTCATTTATAACCAGTGTTTTTTTATTAATCCAAGGTTCAGCAAATAATTAGATCAAGCAACCATAGAAGTTACTATGATGGAAAAAGTCAATTTTATTTAATAATAAACTCTAACTACATCTTTTCTTCTGACAAAAGTGGACATTGCAACTGATCAATACAATGTGGCCCATCATATTAACAAATGAAACTTTAGATTTAGATTTTCTGTCTTGTATATCTTATATTTATATGTAATTCTATCTGTGTAACGGTATTTATGAAACTGCCAAAAACAGGAAAGAAAATCCATTGGTTTTTAAATGAAAAGCTGTTTTTTATTAAACAAACGACATCAAGTGCTTGATTTTCAAAGTTCTGTTAACTGGAGGTGACCTGCAGACCTAAAACTCCTCAGATCTGCATAAAGGGGTTAACAGCACAGAAATGAGGGCAGCTAAGACTAGAAAAACATCATTTCATGTTTTTTGGCTCATGGTTTCTCATCTCTTCTTGCTGCTTTATTTCATCTCCCAAAGTTATTTGTTCAGTTTTAAATCTGTTTTCAAAAGACTGATCTCATTTTAACCAACATCTCCTAAGTCATAATGTTGAATTGACGCCAGTTGAATGTAGTTATTGTAAAGTAAACAATCTTAATATCTAGAATGACATGCAGTGTTTGCTTTTCTACTCTGAGTCCCCAGTCCTGACTCTGCATCTCTTCAACAAGTCAACGATTGGACGTTTCAGCAGACTGGGCTGTTGTATGTTTTCATAAACTACTGTGAGATTTGTAGTCTAAGTTGAATATTCGTTTCTCAGGTCAGAGTAACATTTAGTTGATGTTCTTCTCACTCCAGAAGACTCCTTCCACATTTTGATCTCAATGTGAAGGTTCTCTTGTTATCTTATTATATCAGTATTATATCCTCTACAGATCAGTTGTCAGATTCACCAACCATCAGTCTGTGTCCTGATTGTATCGCCTGGTATCTCATTCCTCTTTTGTCTTATATTTTGTTCCTGATTAGTAGATATTGTTTTCTACTATGAAGGGCTAAAATAAAGCTTTTTGGCCTTTGTGTGTTCCAGTACGGACGGTCGGACAGCTACCGGGTGGCCACCACACAGGACAAGGATGACAAGGAGGCTCTAAAGAAGAAGGGAGGAAAGGACATGGATGACCTGAAGAAAGAAGTGCCCATCGTACGTTTTCTTCCTGTGTTTCAGATGCTGGTGTTCAGCATTCATCTGTGTTACCCAGGTTCATTTGATGAAGAACTGTATGACTAATGGTTAATGTGGAAGCAGAGAGATGTTTTAAATAAGATAATGTAAAAAGTGAGATAATATAAAAGATGTTTTTAGCACTTTGTGCTGCAGGCTGTGGTTTAATATGGACAATCATTTTAATATGTTTGTGGAGTGATTTATTTCTCTAAGAGGCAGAGGTTCAAACTCACATCATAGCATGTTGATTTAAAGCCACTTGACATGTTTCAGATGAAATAATATCAAACTGAAGATAAAAAAAATGCTTTGCTATATTAAAAACAAGGATTTGCTGTCTTGCATTTAGTGGTTTTCAGCTGCAGATTTTGAATTTATCTAAGAATAGTTGACATGAATTTTGATGACATTTATCCGTCAGCTGGAAGGTTGTTGGTTTGATTCCACCTGCCCACCATCCTGTGTTGAAGCTATCTTAGGAAAGACCCTGATAGTGTTAAAGTGCTCAAGTTTGTGTGTTAACAGGTGAATGCGACTCACCAGTAAGACTTGAAATGTTCTTTATGAATGTTGCCTTTATGTAGGTTTTTAAATTCACCGCCTGTCTGTTTTCTCTGCAGACGGAACATAAAATGTCCGTTGAGGAAATTTGCCGAAAATACAACACGGACATGGTTCAGGTAAGATATTAGCTTCAAACCACAAGGATCAGTCTCAAACTTCCTGTTTCAAGTTTCAGGACAACTACAGCAGTTTTACCTAAGTTAGAACATCGGTTTCAAAACCCTCTTTTTTTCCCCCACAAATGTTCTGTTTAAAACAAATATTCTCCGTCCTGAATGCTTTGCTTCTGGGCTCAACATTTGTTTATTTCTCTGACCCTCCTACTGATTGGTAATGCATCCCCTCTCTGTGTTTACCACACCCAGGGCTTGACCAATGCCAAGGCAGCAGAGTTCCTGGCCAGGGACGGACCCAATGCCCTGACCCCACCGCCCACCACTCCAGAGTGGATCAAGTTCTGCCGTCAGCTGTTTGGTGGCTTCTCTGTCTTGCTGTGGATTGGTGCCATCCTCTGCTTCCTGGCCTACGCCATCCAGGCTGCGACAGAGGATGATCCTCCTGGGGATAATGTAAGTGGACGGTTGTCACAAACATTCATGCTTTAAGACGTGTTGCTTTAAAAGGAAACGTAGCTTCTAACATTGTGGCAATTTTAGTGGAACTATGGCAGGTAGTTACTGAATCAGGCTGTGTTCACACATCAGGCCCTGCTGATGCTTAATTTCAATTTTTGCTGAAATCTTTATGTTGTTCTTTTGGTGTGGTCATTCATACTACTAATTAAAACCGACTGTGCAGATTGTAACACAGAGGATTGTGGGTAAATACAACCAAAACAAATGCGTGTGTCTAGCGCCAGCTGGTGAAATGATGTGCAGACTTTTACAAAAAATAAATCCTACAACTGCTTTTTTACATTTTGTGAGGATGGAAGTTGCGCTCATGTCTTTGGAGGTTTTTGTGTGGTTTTGTTCAGTCGTTCTCGGTGCAATGCCCCCTGATGTCATGATGGCCACAGTGCAGTGGAAAGAGAACAGCAGCAGCTGCAAATGTAACAAATGTTTCAGTTTTGGTTCCCTAGTGGAACCAATTCTACCAGAGTATCAGGTGGGAAAACATCCCAACCGATTGGACTCTCCATCACAATTCGACCAGAGTCCCCAATTCTTCTGCTTCTAAACAATCAACTCAGAAGAAAATGTTTTCTTGCTGCTAAATATATGCATTAGAGAGTGTCAGTGCTTTTCAATTTCTCCCCCTGTGGTCATAATTCTCTGCCTGATAGTTGTGGAGGCGTGTCAGTGTTAGTGAGTATTTGCTGCTCTGTTTCCCCTCATCTCGTCAGAGATCATTGTCCAGATTCCTCTGGGATGAGTGTGTCAGCTGTTTGTCCCGACGCTGCCAACTGGCCCGTCTTCAGGATGACACACTCCGTCCTGTTAGCGTCCGTTTTCATGGCGCCGTAGGGAGACGGTGACTCCTGGTGTTTGGGACGTTTGGGGAAGAGAAAGATGTTGTCGGGTCAGCACAGTTTCCATGCCGGGTCAGAGCACAGAACACAGGCTAAACGGTTCTGACGCACACAGCATGACCAGACAAAATACTGTGGGTCAGTCTGCAGGGAGGAGTCAGGAAACAGCAGCAGTGTTGATCCAGGATGAGCTTTTCTGTCTGTTAGCCACCAAAACATGAGTTCCTGCTCCAATGACCAGCCATAAACAAATATAGATAACAGACTTCAGTAATAACTTCACATCTTTCTAAAATAGTTTTCCTTTCTTCCAGTCAGTTGTTTGATGTTAACATTAGCTACTGAGGTGTATTTTTTTTTCTCTCTGCTTTGATGCAATATATTTTTAGACCTAACTTGACAGATTTTTACATCAGATCTGAAAGTTTCCTATTTTTTCTCTTCTCTTCTTCTCTCTCTGTAGTTATATCTGGGTATTGTGCTTTCGGCTGTTGTCATCGTCACCGGCTGCTTCTCCTATTTTCAGGAAGCTAAGAGCTCCAAGATCATGGAGTCCTTCAAGAACATGGTCCCTCAGGTGCAAATGTTTTTTGTGGTTTTTGCTTTTTTTCTAAATCTCTAAGAAATCTAGAAAATGAATATTTTTATGCTGTTTTTATAGTGTTTTAAAAAACGAACTCTTCCAAAACGTTTTTTGGCACAATTTCAAAGTTTCATTTTCTTATGAAACAGGAAAAACGTTTTTTTCCTGTAAAACTTTTGGCTTTGTACCAGTTGATACCCAACGTTTTTGCTGCAACTTTTTTTTAATCTTTTTGTACCAGTTAAAACATTTAGCTATGAAATATGTCATGACTGCCTTCCGTTCCCAGCAAGCCTTGGTGATCCGAGAGGGAGAGAAGATGCAGATCGATGCCGAGCAGGTGGTGGCAGGAGACCTGGTGGAGGTGAAGGGAGGCGACCGGATCCCCGCTGACCTCCGGATCATCTCCTCCCATGGCTGCAAGGTGTGCACAAACAAAAAAAGCTTAAGCTCTAGCAACTTCTCTGTTTAAATAACTAGTTTTAAACGCTCTTCCTGCGTTTCCAGGTGGACAACTCATCCCTGACTGGAGAATCGGAGCCCCAGACCAGGTCACCTGAGTGTACCCATGACAACCCTCTGGAAACCCGAAACATCGCCTTCTTCTCCACCAACTGTGTCGAGGGTAACTTCACTACTGTCAAGTTTATAATGGTCTTTATAAATGTAACATTAATGGAGACAACAAACAACCCTTTCATCTGTGCAACATATTTATAAAGTAGACAATTATCAGGTAACATGGTTTATTACATAAAATAATGCAACTTCCCTTTTTTGGCCTGCACAGTGGCACAGGTTTTAGTACTGTTGCTTTGCAGAAAGAAGGTCCTGGGTTTGAATCCTGGCCTGGGGTCTGGACTTTGCATGCTCTCCCAGTGCATGTATGGGTTCTGCCCTGGTACTCCAGCTTCCTCCCACATCCCAAAAGCATGACTGTCAGGTTGATTGGTCTCTCTAAATTCTTCTTATGTGTAGTTTGCGTGTGTATGACTGTTTGTCCTGTCTGTCTCTGGGTTGCCCTGGGTTACGGTAATGGTTACCTGTCCAGGGTGACGATAGGCACCAGCTCTCCTCGCGACCCCTTTAGGGATTAACATATAATAGGCTGGATGGAATTTCCATTCTTTTTCCACATGCTTTGAATAGACTAAGTGGATTAGACATTTATAGAAGAGGCACTGATGTATTTAAAACTACAGGGATATTTTGGCATTTGTGTGAATGTAATTATTGTTTTCCAACTTCAGCTTCATATGTTTGTTATGCACTTTGCTATTAAATATAAAACTATGATTATCCTAATTAAAATTCTGTTATATTTATCATCTTTCATCTCGTGCCCTCTTGTGGTCAAAATTCATATCTCCTGCTTTGAAGTTAAATCAAACAGTCAAGCCTGTTTATGCTTTCATTTATTGTGATTCTATGTAATAATTTTGGTTAGTTTCTGTTTTTAACTTGCTGTGTTTTATTAAATGCCATAAGTGTAACGATGTTCTCTAACCTTGTTTCTAGGAACAGCTCGTGGAATCGTCGTGTGCACCGGTGATCGTACAGTGATGGGTCGCATCGCCACACTCACCTCAGGCCTGGAGACTGGCAAGGTAACGGCTTCATCACCTGTCCACAGGCCGCGGCCTGCAGCGGCGCATTAAAGCTCCTGATTCACAAGAACTTCAGTTAAAGATGGTTATCAAATATTTATGCCTACTTTATCTGGTTTCTCTATTTCTGGGGTTTACTGATGGTTGTGTACGTTTATTTTTCTAGTAATTTCATCTTATCTGAGCTTCAAAAAGAGAGATGAGGTTCATTGTTTCGTTTTAGGTTAAAAGCAGGTTATTTAAAGCATAAAGCTGCCAGCACTCTGATAAAAGATCTACGTTTGAACAAGAATTTGTTTTTCATCTTTTTTCAGACACCCATTGCCAGGGAGATTGAGCACTTCATCCATATCATCACCGGTGTGGCCGTCTTCCTTGGCGTGACCTTCTTCATCCTTTCGCTGGTCCTGGGCTACACCTGGCTGGAGGCCGTCATCTTCCTCATCGGCATCATCGTCGCTAATGTCCCTGAAGGGCTTCTGGCTACTGTCACCGTGAGTTTTCAGAGAAACTGGTTTGACTGTTTGTAGCATTTTTATCTTTGAAAAATACGGAGGGGTTAGCGCATCGTCTCTAATGTTTCTGTCCAGTTGGGATTTTGTTATAGCTACATTTTGTGTCTTGTCCTTTATATTTGTTGTAGGTGTGAGAGGAAAATATGGACTACAAGTTTTATCACAATATTTTTGTGGTAGTATTTTGATAGTGATAAAAGTGACGATAAGAATTATGTATTACTTTTTTTGGGTAACTTTTTCCTTACATAGCTACACAAACACAAATGCACTTGAAAAACATTTCACTAAAAAACTGATCATTACTGATCATTGGTAGATTTGTTGTTACTGTCAGTCTGTGTGACTGTGAGCCTGATGTGTGTTTTGTTTCAGTGTGTGTTTTGTAACTGCAGTGATTCTGCTGAACGTTTTGTCCTGTGGTGTTTTTTCTCTTAGTTTTGTGTTTTTGGGCTGTGACTTTGTGTCTGGCTCAGTTTTTGTATCTGTGCTGAATGTGATCAGTTCTCTCTCTCTGTGTGTGTGTGTGTGTGTGTGTGTGTGTGTGTGTGTGTGTGTGTGTGTGTGTGTGTGTGTGTGTGTGTGTGTGTGTTTCTCTCTGTCCATTCTCCTCTCTGTAACGTCTCTCCCCTCTTTTCCAGGGCGGCTTTCTGCAATGACAACAGCTAGTTAATGTAATGACATTAGGTCTGCAACTTTTTAGCTTGATAGACTGAACTCGGCCTCCTTGGCTCGGCCTTGGCTTGTTCTGTTTGGCCCTTTGGCCTTGCTGTACTTGGCTCAATACCATAATGCCGGGGTGTCAAACTCATTTTCATTTCGGCCCATACAAAGATGATGAATGTTCTCAAAGGGCAGATTGTGCCAGAATGTATTGCTAAGACCTATTGACCTCTTAATTAAAATATTAATAAATAGCTGTGTCTGTATTCAATGAGAACTTCTTAAAATGATACATATTGATCATATTTTCACACTGGTCAGTCCCTCCAAGATTTGGAATTGTTTTTGTGATATTTAGCAATCAAAATCACATATTTTGTGGTGCTACTTTAGAAATACTTGCATGGAATTTTGCAATATTTACGCTTATGTATGACTGTAAATGTGACTTTTTGTTACTTGCCACATCACTCAGACTGTAACCTGACATCAAGTCAGACTGAGGCAGCATGGCGTTAGAATTAAGAAACACTGCCACCTGCAGGTGGAAGTTAGCATTGCTTAAACCCAAAGTTTTAAACCACTTTTGCAGAAAAATTGCAATAAATTCACAATTGTGCTTTTTAATAATAATGCAGGGCTTTGTTGATTTTGCATGAATTTTTGTGGTGGTGGAGAACTGGAGGGACTGATTGATGAAATTGTACAGATAAAAACTGGTTTGATTTGACTGATAAAATAATATTTAAACACACAGCTGTTCTATTTATGTGGCCTTGGAGTCCAGAGGGCCGCATAAAAACCTATGACGGACCAGATTTGGTCGCTGGGCCTCGAGTTTGACACATGTCCCATAATGCATCGCTGTTCTGCTGCGTCACCTCACTCAGCCATGCCTCTGCATCGCTTTATTGGCTGTTTATACATCTCAGAAGGAATCTTGATGTTAGTGCATTTTGCTGAGCTGTTAAGGAGAATAAATTTGTTGGGGAATCTCGTTTGGGTTATTTCTTATTTGGTTTAGTTTGCTACTAATTAACTCTGCTCAAGAAGATGCTCCTCTAACGTCAGGTTTCCCAAGTCAAGCACTAATTTATCTTTATTCTTCTCTTTCTTTGTTGTAATCGCCATCTATCTATCCTTCTCTTCCTCCGTTTGTCTCCCTCTGGCATCGATCGCTCTGTCCTTCCAGGTATGTTTGACTCTGACTGCGAAGCGAATGGCCCGTAAGAACTGCCTGGTGAAGAACCTGGAGGCTGTGGAAACTCTGGGTTCCACCTCCACCATCTGCTCCGACAAGACCGGCACCCTGACCCAGAACCGGATGACCGTGGCCCACATGTGGTTCGACAATCAGATCCACGAGGCCGACACGACTGAAGACCAGTCAGGTGAGAGTTATGGGCTGGGAGGAGTTTCAGTTCATCCTTAGCAAGTTCTGAGTTCAACCAGGTTTTTATGTAGTTTATTTTAAATGTAGCTCATGGCATCAATAAACAATTAGCAGCCTGATTATTTCATCGCCTAGCATTAGTAAGATAAATCATATGTTCTCATTAGGCTCTCATTTTGTCTTCTATAAAAAATATGTTAAATGAATTCCCAACCAGCTGCTCTGATTCACATATTAAATGCTTCTCTCATTAGAGGAGGAGATCATTGCTGGGCTCTGGTTCAGATTCATAAACACTGACTGGAAACTTTGTTTTAATCAATATTTAAGATCATATAATGATCAACAATGACGGACTAAAAGACAAAAGCACAATAATAAAGTAATAATTTTACCACACAATGGAATTACTCCTGTTGGTATTATGAAAATCTAAATTTATCATCTTACCTATTTGTACAGTAATATCTTAATTGTAAAACTAAAGCTCAACTCTGCTCTTATCGTTTCACACACACACACACACACACACACACACACACACACACACACACACACACACACACACTGCATGTTATTTCTCTAATTACTATCCATGAGTCCTTGTTACTTCTGAATCACCTACATGTAGGTCAACAGGTCTGTGAGGACATTGGTCCCAGGACAGTTAAGAGGTTCAAATAAATCTTAAATTCAGCTAAACACCTCATGAAATGTACTGCTGCTAAAGTTTTCATATGTTCAACAATCTACAAAAAAAACCAAGCCGCTATTTGTCCTGTTAGTTTTAGAGCATTAAGTTCTCAAGAGTTCAGTGTAGAAGAGACTCGATAAGACATCAGATTTTAGTTGTGTAGCTGAAAACACCCAGACGTCAGATGAAGTTGTTTCTTTTCGACCCTTTTAGGTTCTTCTTTCGACAAAAGTTCAGTAACCTGGGTATCTCTGGCTCGCGTTGCCGGACTGTGCAACCGTGCTGTGTTCAAGGCCGGTCAGGAGTCTCTGCCCATCCTGAAACGAGACGTAGCCGGCGACGCCTCCGAGTCAGCGCTGCTCAAGTGCATCGAGTTGTCCTGCGGCAGCGTCAAAGGCATGAGGGACAAGTACAAGAAGGTGGCTGAGATCCCCTTCAACTCCACCAACAAGTATCAGGTAGACGCTCCAAATTGTTCTTGGGCTTGGTCAGACCTGAAGCCGCAAACTCTGACACGACTCTTTATTAAACACACAACGAAATGTTGTTCCCATTCAGCTTTCAATTCATGAAACTGTGGAAGAAAATGCAAGTCCGTACCTGCTGGTGATGAAGGGAGCCCCTGAAAGGATCCTGGACCGCTGCTCCACCATCATCATCCAGGGCAAAGAGCAGCCAATGGACGACGAGATGAAGGAGGCTTTCCAGAACGCCTACCTGGAACTGGGAGGACTGGGGGAGAGAGTACTGGGTAAGAATAAACACCAGTTCATGACAGGCGCAAAGAAATGACACAGGAAGAATCGCAAGTTTGGAAGTTACTGAAATATATTGAGAGTTTGTTCTGGTGCTTGAAATCCTAGAAAATGTTTACATTTCATTTTGGTGTTTTCAAGGTTTGGAAAGTGCTTGATATTCAAACTGGAGAGTTTTGTAATAAAGTTCAATCCGATGTTTGATTAATGCCTAAATTTGGAAAACAGTATTTACACTTGAAACCAGATATTTTCATACAAGACAAACACACATTTTTCTCACTGTCTGAAGTGAAACCAGACCAAACCTTTCTTGCTTTATTCAATTGAATTTAATAATTTTATTGTAACTTTATTTGTATGTTGTTATACTAAGGTTAAACGTATTTACACTTTTTCTTTCCTGCCACTTTTCTTCCAGGTTTTTGCCACCTGTTCATGCCGAAGGACAAATATCCCAAAGGCTTTTCCTTTGACACAGATGATGTCAACTTCCAAATAGACAACCTTTGCTTCGTGGGCCTCATGTCGATGATCGATCCTCCTCGCGCCGCCGTCCCTGATGCTGTAGGAAAATGTCGCTCCGCTGGCATCAAGGTGAAAACCTTTCAGTTCCGACTTTAAAGTTAGAGAAGCCCAGAAAATCAGCATAGTTAAAACATTGTAAATCTTTTTCTATTGCAGTTCTACTCTTTGATACAATTTCCAGTCCAAATTTAATTTAACTTTAATTATAAAGAAGCTTTTGCTACCACAAAAAACCAAGGAGAAATGCATCCACTGTGTGACCAATTATTAGGCAAATAAAATTTCTGAAGATTCTTTTTATCATCATCTATTGTCCAATCATTTTAACTCTGAAGATTAACTCTGCTCTCTTTATGCATCGGTCATTTCTAACATTAAATGAAAGGCTTCCTAGTGTGTTCAGCAACTTCATGTCATTTTTTTGGTAAATCATTTTCTAATTATGCCTCCTGTTTGCTGTTCTGTAGGTTATTATGGTGACTGGTGACCATCCAATCACAGCCAAGGCCATTGCTAAGGGAGTCGGGATCATTTCTGAGGGAAATGAAACAGTGGAAGACATCGCGGCTCGTCTCAACATTCCTGTCAGCCAAGTTAACGCCAGGTCAGACAGCAGGCCGACATTTATGCATCTGGTCTTAGTCCATTGATGAAAAATATGAGGGATTATTTAGTTCCTAACAGAAGGAATATAAGAATTAGATTCATGACAGCTGTGTTTGTCGTTTGAAGGAAACTGTTGGTTGAAATGTTTTTTGTTTTGCAGGGATGCCAAGGCCTGCGTGATCCACGGCTCAGATCTGAAAGATCTGAGCAAGGAACAGATAGACGATATTTTGAAGAACCACACAGAGATAGTCTTTGCTAGAACTTCCCCACAGCAGAAGCTCATTATTGTCGAAGGTTGCCAGCGACAGGTAGAGTCAACAAACAGTACAGTTGGTTCTAGCTGTTCATTGGTGGATGTCCTGTTGTTGTATATTTGGTCTGAATGGTTTGGTTTGAATGTGTGGATCTTTCCCTCAGGGAGCCATCGTGGCTGTGACGGGGGACGGCGTGAATGATTCCCCGGCCCTGAAGAAGGCCGACATCGGCGTTGCCATGGGGATTTCTGGCTCTGACGTGTCCAAACAAGCAGCAGACATGATCCTGCTGGACGACAACTTTGCTTCCATTGTGACTGGCGTGGAAGAAGGTGTGTGATTTAAAAACAGAGCAGGTGTTAGAGATCGGAGCAGGTAAAAAGTTGAGAAGTGAACTTGAAATAAAAGCACAGTTGAAATAGTTTTAATATTGTAAATATGATCTATTTTACAGGCCAAACCTTTTGTGTCTGCAAACCCTGACTAAATACTTGTCATGTTTTTGTCTTTAGGGCGCCTGATTTTTGACAACCTGAAGAAGTCCATCGCTTATACCCTGACCAGCAACATCCCAGAGATCACCCCATTCCTGTTCTTCATCCTGGTCAACATCCCACTGCCGCTGGGCACCATCACCATCCTTTGCATCGACCTGGGAACCGACATGGTGAGAACAAAGTGTCCGTCAGGCAACCCATCCTACATTTTCCCACAGATTCAGAGACTAATCTTTTACATGTCATCCATAGCCGTGTTAACTCAGTAAAACTTAAAAATGTAGGTATTAATTTTGTGCTATGATCCACAGAAAAGTGATCCGTATTCGCCAATCTATGCAGACTCGTTGCCATAGCAACTGACAACAATGCCACTTCATGTTTTAGGATTTAACACCAAAAAACATTCATGAATTTTGCACACAGAACAGAACATTTAGTTTGTTGTTGTAGTTCGTTTTAGGCTTAATGTTTTATTAATACATAATTGCTATGGTAGCTTAGCTACCGCTTCTACTTTACTGAATTATTTAAACATTAAATGTAGCCCACAAAACGCACATTTCATTAAAAAACTAAACAAAAACATCTTATTTCTGTCTTACCTTTATGTATCAATGAAATCCATTTACCCCTAATTCTGCACAAAAATATCCGTCCATCAAGTCTTCCCATCAAGTCTATCCTCTGCATGTCTTTTCTACTAAGTAAAACTTTCAGCTCCGTGTTCATCTTCCTTTAGTTATTATCTCCTGCTTCAATTGAAAATCCACTTTAGAAAACTGTTTAAGTGTAGAAATGTAGTCTTTCATGTTGATGTCTGAAGAGAGGGGAAAACAAATTTACTTTACTTATTTGCTGTGTGGCTAGCTCCATGGCTAGCTCACTGTGTCTTACTCTGCAGTTGTGCAGTCACAATATCTGGGAACATGAGCGCCCCCTATAAAAAACAGCGGTGAGGCAGGAGAACTGCCTGCCTCCCCTTTAGTCTGTTCTCTGCTGTTTCTTATCGCTCCTCCGCACAGAAAACACGATACACACACAGTTAGTGACAACAAACACTGTACATTATATACATTAAGTGAAATTATGGAAAATCAGTCCATATATTAGATGTTTCTTAGCCATTTTATTGCCAGCATACAGACAGGACGAACATGTTGTCATATAATGGCAGCGGGTGCAGAGCTGCTAATCTCAGGAGAGGCTGAGCTGCTGCTGCCTCCCTGGCTTTGCTTCTCAGCGTTTGAATGGGAAAATGCGAAAATCCAGCGATTTTGAAGAAAAAGTAATCAGAATTGGTTAAGCTAAGTAAAAAATAGATACTTTATAGTACAAAACCACAGGGTGAAAATAGTAATATAAATGATTTTATATTATATATTATTTTTCCATGATGACAGGTGAGGCTCTGCCTGACCTGCCTCCCCTGACCGTATTTCACTGCCATTAATGAGTCACTAGGAAACATATGGCTTATTGATAGCCTTATACAAATAGAGAGGCATCTAAAGAATAACGAATAAAGAATTGAACAGAACCAACACTAGTTAAAGTACCAACTCTTAAAGCTTGGCTAATGAAAAGGTTCACTTCTCTTTGGTATCTTCACTTTTCTTTATGAAGAATAAAGAAAACACAGAAATCGACAAACAATATTCTTCATCTGTCAGGTTTAAATTTGCTCTTACACCAGTGAATTTATCACTTTTTTCAGGTCAAATCTGAGTCATGTAACATTTTTCTTTCTATATTTAAGACATAGAGCTGTAGATTTGTTACCAACATTCAGTCCTGTTTACATCCATATGGTTTCTACAGTTCTTATAGTATTGATGAGGCACACGGCTGCTTTCAGGCTCCTGTTCTCACACTGAATAATAAAATAACTTAAAGTATTTTGTCCCTTTGGCGAAAAATCTCAAATTGAGCTCTTTCACTTTACTGTCGATCGGTTGAGCTGGTTATGCTTTGAACGAAGTGTAACTGCTTCTTCTGCTCCTCTGAAACGGTTCATGTAAACATTTTAGAAATAGTTTTTCTTTCTGTAAATGAAATGTTTGTTTTCGTTTCCATTACATTGATTGATGTTTGACAAATAAACCACTTTTGTTCTGTTTGAGGTTCCTGCTATTTCTCTGGCCTATGAAGCAGCAGAAAGTGACATCATGAAGCGCCAGCCAAGGAACCCGAAGAGGGACAAGCTGGTCAACGAGAGGCTCATCAGCATCTCATATGGGCAGATCGGTCAGTTATAAAACATTAACTGTATTCACATATGTTAGTGCAGTAAATCCTATTCTGTTTACTTTAATCACTTCTCATGAACATCATTCAGTAAAAAATGGCTGCCACATAAAGCTAACTAGCCTTCTGCTAACACGCATGCTGTGTTCTGTTACTGCAGGCATGATCCAAGCTCTTGGCGGCTTCTTTGCCTATTTTGTTATCATGGCTGAAAACGGTTTCCTGCCGTCTCATCTTGTCGGTATCCGGCTGAACTGGGACGATCGGTCCAACAACGACCTGGAGGACAGCTACGGCCAGCAATGGGTACCGGCCTCCTCCTAACATCTCTCTGTTGTCCTGTCAGCCTTCTGACGTCTCTATTGATGTCAGACACAAGGAACAAACATGAAGAGCATCACAATAACTGTGATTCTCTGATGTGATGATGGTGTGAAGGCAAGCAGCACTAAAACAGGAACATGTTCTGTTTTTCTACCAGACCTATGAGCAGCGGAAGATCGTCGAGTTCACCTGCCACACAGCGTTCTTCGTCAGCATCGTGGTGGTGCAGTGGGCCGACGTCATCATCTGCAAGACCAGACGCAACTCCGTCTTCCAGCAGGGAATGAAGTGAGGATGAATGATCTCAAAGCACTGGCAAAAAATACACCTTAAAACATTCTTTCAATTTACTTGAAGACCTTAAAACAGGTCTTCAAGTAAATTGGCAGAAGATTCTTGAACCAGAAAGTTTATTTAACAATCAACATCAAGCAGATCTGAGTTTAATGGCAGGTGAAAAATCAGGAGAAAAGATTGTTTTCAATCATTGCAGTTCCTCACTGCAGCCACATAGTGGCAGTGATAAACCAGGTGTTCTCTGACAGCATTTAGAGCTTGATGAGGATCTGATTAGAGCAAATTGAGACGAGTCCACACTTTGTTTTTCTCTGGCTGAACTCTGGGTTCCTCCTTTCTCCTCTGTTACTCTGGATTTCCTGCTCCATCTTAAATTCTCCTAACCTTGCATTTTACCTGCGATCGCTCAAATCGTTTCTCCTTCACTTGCTTTGCAGGAATAAGATCCTGATCTTTGGGTTGTTTGAGGAAACGGCTCTGGCTGCGTTCCTGTCCTACTGCCCCGGGTTGGATGTGGGGCTCCGGATGTATCCACTCAAGTAAGAAATCTGCAGCAAAGGACAATAAATTCAGATAAAGGTCATTTGTTTCTTTAAATCCAGTAAGGTAGAGTGGTTTTCTTCTTAGTTTGTGTTCTTCCCTTCGGGCCCGGTCTGTCCCGATCCGCTCTCACCCTGACTCTCGTCTCTCCTCAGGCTCAGCTGGTGGTTCTGTGCGTTTCCGTACAGTTTCCTCATCTTTGTTTATGACGAAATCCGAAAACTCATCATTCGCCGAGACCCTGGAGGTGAGTTCAGACCTTCGCCCACCTTGATAGCAGAGGCTCATTTCAGTCCTGAACCTGAGTCAGTAACTGGTGGCTCCCTCTTCTTCTCCTGTCTCTTTCTTCCTCTTCTGTCTCTGCAGGCTGGGTGGAAAAAGAGACTTACTATTAAATCATCAAAGCATCTTCTGCTTCTATCCCATCCTCCCCTAAACTCGCCCCTCCTCTGTCCCTGCCTTCCCTTCTCCAACCACTCATCTGTTGCTCCTTTCATTTTCTCTAAAATACTAGAGAAAATGATGTTTACTCCTCCTCCCATCTTTTCTTCACTCCCCCATGTTCATTTCTAAACTAAAAACACAACTGCCAAGACAACGAGAGGACCAACAGCAGAAGGGTTGAGGATGGGGGAGGCGCGGCCTGGTTACAGCCCCTCCCCATCCTCTCCGTCCCTCTGTCCTTTTTTCTATCCAAAGTCTGTACAGCACTAATCTGCCAGAGTCACGGTTTGTGCCGACGTCGTTCCTCCGCTGCCGGTTTCAGCCGCTGGTCGTTAACGCGCTCGATGCTCCGCAAACATCCTGATCCACGAGTTAAAAACCCGACTGTTCCTCCGGACCGGAGCGGAGCGGAGCGGACGGCCCGTTTCTGTCCACCTCCCGGAGTCGAACGGTCCAGATCCAGCTGCGTATCACTGCCATTCCTCCTCCTCTTCACTCACTGCCATCCTCCTCTTCCTCGTCTTCCTCCTCGTCTCACCAGTGAGCCCAGCGCTCGCCGACGCCCCCAGCAGGGTGGAGGAAAGGCTCCCCTCCCTCCCTCCCCCCTCCCATCCCTGTATTCTTCTCTGTTAATCGTTTTCTAATAGATGACTGCGTGTTTTTTAAAAACTCAATTGTTTGTAAAGGTTTTGTGTTTTTTTCTTTTTAAGTTCAGAGTGGGTCTGAGAGCTGCTTGTTTTCATTCAGACATGACAAACCACACCGTCCCTCCTTATCCCTCTTGCCCCCCCGCCCTCCTGTCCATCTGTCCCAGTTTGTCTGTCTGTGAACACTGTGGAAACCCTCCGTCCTCTTTGAACCCTGACCAGATCTCACTCCTGTTCCTTTCCCCTTTAAAAAATAAAGAAAACAATCTTTCTGTGTCCTAGGAAAAAGAGATTTCTCTCCAGTTTCAGTCTTTAAATCTATGGAAAGTGTGGAATAAGGCCCTGTACCTTAGCTCCTGAAACAGCAGCAGATGAAAAAAGAGAGTTAAATTAAATAAAAACTGAAGGATCTCTCTTGTTCAGCTTGATCTCCAGTTTGTTTTGTGTGGAGTTATGTCAAAAAAATGGGAATAAATTCTGTGACCAACTCTTACATGTGGCAGCAGTGTCAACTCGTCTCTTCATTAAGTCACAATAAAACAAGTCAGGACTGAAAACCCATTTATTATGATTCATGTTACAGGACCCACATTACCTGGATTACATTTATATATGTAACAAACTTCAGATGCTACATTAACCTCAAAGGGAGTTCTTGTTCTTACAATTCCATTAATTGTCTTCTAATTTTAATCTTAAAAATAATCATCCCACTCATTCAGCCTTGGTGAAACTTGGGACTGTTAAAAGTAACAGCTTTAAGCATCATCAACCAGATGGATCACTGATTTTGAATATGAAGAGACCAAAATTTCCTGCTGAGTTGATCTCAAACACTTTCAAAAGGAAATGAAAGCCAGGAAGTTGGAAGAAAACAAATAACTGTTTGGATAGATGAAAGAAAATCCAAAAGGCCAATAACTCGGCTAATGATCTGCTACAGAGTCATCAAAGCTGTGAATACAGAAGTAAAAAAATGAACTGGAAAACGACTGAAGAAAACCAGAGATACGTTTATGGTCTAACCTGGTCTTTTTAGTCAGCTGACCACATCTTAGCACTGGGTTCCCACTGTGATGCACGGCGGTGCAGGCGTCATGATGAGGGCATGTGATGTCCATAGCAGGTGATTAGGGGTCAGTTTGAATCCATCATCGTACCTGAAGAGATTATTTTTAAAACCGAATTTGTGTTTTTATGGAATAAAGAAGCCAAACAGGAAGTCAGCAGCCAGTGGAGTTCTGGACCAACATTCAATAGGAAACCTGCAGGGAGACGTTCAGCATGTGGAGGAACAGAGGAACGTTGGCCAATATTGACTTCAGACATTTTCACAAAGTGCAACACAAGATATTTTCAGTAAGCTAAATATCAGCATGTATTAATAAATTATCAATAAATACAAACAAAGGATGTTCTAATCAAGGATTTTCCCTCTGGATGTGGGTCTGACATAATGGTGGCATTAATCAGAACCAGGAGATTATTGACAGACACATTTTTTTCTCACTGTCTAAAATTGAAGAATAAACTTCCTTTTTTAAAAGTAGTTTTATTGGCTCTAGTCGCCTTTATTTGATAGTTAGTTGACAGGAAAGTGGGAAATGAGAGAAGGGGAAGACGAGCAGCAAAGGTCACCAGGTCAGGAATCAAACCTACGACGGCCACGTCCAGGACTGAGGCCTCCATATGTGGGTTGTGCTTAATGTGCTTAACCCGGCGCCACCACAGCAACACCCGCTTTGAAGAATAAACTTTTCTTGTTTTGGGTCAGTTAGGATTACCAGAATAATTTTATTTGCTAAATGCCAGAAAACTTAGCAAGGACAGTGTTTTTTTTAGATTTTTTTGTAACTTCCTCAGACCAGTGAGGTGGATAGTGAGTGTTGGAGAAATATTTCAAAACAGAATGTAGAAAACAATCACAAGATGATATTTTTTACTACATTTATATTATCTGTTTCCTCCAAAGTTTTCAGGAAAAGTTTGAAAATGCTTGAAAAGTTCTTGAATTGTACTGTTTGAAAAGTGTACAAGCCCTGGATTTGTATAAATCACATCTTATTTGTCATTAAATCTTATAATCTATGAATCACTATTAGAAGTTGATTATACAGGGAAAAGTCTAAAAAGATGATCCTAAAGTTCTGGTCTGGTTACTACTTAGATATAAATAAAAGATATAAATAAAAGCAACATTTTGTCCTTTGCTGTTTGTTTCATCATTTTGCAGGTCAAGCTGCCCTGTTATATCCACCATTTTCAAACCAATAAAAATTTTCAAACTACTTTGTTCCATGCTGAGCTCAAACAGCATCTTCATCAGTGTCTACATAGTTAAAACCTGTTTTAATGTCTATAATTAAACCATCATATCACGGTGATCAACTGAACAACCAGCAGACAAAAAGGCAGCCATGTTGAAATCTGGCATTCAGCAGGAATTCATCTAAATGTTTAGAAACGTGTGGGTCACCTGCAGCTGCCCTGGTTCTTCTGAGCAAGATCCCTTCACTCGTACAAATGAACACCCACCAGACTGGGAGCACTGGTATCCATGTCTCATGAATACCATTACAAGGCTCACAAAGCAAACGAGTCCCAGCGTCGTAACCCAGGGAAATGGGTCACCTCCTTATACTTTCTGCTAAAAACTGCAGAAATGTGCCGTATTTTCTATTAGACCTCAGCTGCAAGTGGTTGGAAAGTAAATCAGGAGCCAGTTTGAGGCATCGTGTAATAAGACTAAAAAAAACCTGAGAACCCAGAAATAAAAAGGGTGATAAAACGCCCTTCCTCCCCCTGAGCCGCCGCTCTCCTCTGAAGGATGAGGCCGTGCAGATAATGGAAGGATGGATGTCTTATTAAGCACATTTACCATCCGCAGGAGGACAGAAGGTCACCTGTGTGATGTGAACTTTTCTTCAGATAACGATCTCTGACTTAAGCTTTTGCTGAAAATGTCTTCCCGACATCCTGCCCTGTTGGAAATGACAGATAAATGTAGATCCCATCTCTGTACAGCCTGAACCCCCAGCCACCCACCGCCCAAACGCAGATCTTTAAAACCTGCTTCAGTTTTAGAAATACAAAAAACTGACAACATTGGTGCTTCAAAAAACCTCAAAAGGACAGAAATGGAGGTGAAACATCAAATATAAAGATTTTCCTCTTCAGAATCAATTTTCAGGTTCTTTTTCCACAAACGTGCACAGATCTCCCTGGACAGTCGATTAAAATAGGAAATATTTCCATCATTTATGTACTTGGGTTATTTTTTTTTAGCAAAGATTAATGGAAATTCAAGTCATTTACATTTCTGTAATGGATTTTCCCTTCAGAACGTCTGTGGGGGAAAATATGAACACTGCCTATGTTTTCCAGTTTTTTTAAATAAAACACTTAAATCAGCTTAACACTTATTTCCTCAATTATAGCCATTTAAATTATCTTATTTAATTTCATTATAGACTTGTTGTTTATTGAAATGAAAAAAAAACGTTATGTAGGAGTCACAAAATAAATGGGATGATTAGAGTCTTAGATATGTCAAAGAAGTTGAATATAACTGATTGTGATGTGATGATATCTGACATTTTTGGTATTTTCCACCAGATTAAACAAGTAAAAGTTTAGGGTTTTTTGTCCGTTTCCATGTAATAACTAATGAAAACTAAAATATTTTAGTTGGCATTTCAAGTGTTTGAATTGTATTTTTGAGAACATCAGTTTTTTTTGTAGTTTATGAAAACGGAAAACAGAGAAAATGCTGATGTGTGATAATTTTTAATGGCATATTTTTCCCATAAATGTATTTATAGGGATTTAAATCATTAAGAAAAGGAGAGCTTTTCAGTTTGGCCTTGAAACATTTTAGTTTTATTTAATCTACTTTTCCAGTGTTTTTTTTCAGTGTCTGTTTAGTTTAACCATCCTTTAAGTTGTTTTATTTACTTGTAATTCAACATATTTTTTATCACTGATGCTTAAATTTATATAGTATCTAATAATACATTAGCAGGACTTTTACCTTTTAACATTTAGTGTTAATATTTCTGAATAAAATCTTTAGCAATAAATAACAGCTCATTCTATAATGTCCAGGATTGTATTTTCTTTTCTGATCCATGAGTCATTCTGGCGTGTTGCATTCACAACTGTTAGCTGAATTAATAAGAAGAAGACAGTTTGGCAGGTGGAAAACATTTAATCTCCATAAACCTTCACAGATTTACTCTCTGTTGTGGAGAGTTTGTGTTTTTCTCCTCTTTTTGTCCAGTTTTCTACGTATTACACAGTCGTGAGCCGTAGTTCAGTCCCAGACCTGATGAGCTGCGTTCAGACTCACAGTGAGGGGAAGTGATGCGGTTTCTGCAGCGCTGCCTGCGTCGTCAGGCGGCGGCTGTTGCTGCACGCGCCGCCGCCGCCGAGCCTCATCCTCATCCTCATCTTCACACAGACACAGATCCACCGGCAAACATCTGTTAGAATATAAAAAGGAGAGGAGAGGAGAGGAGAGGAGAGGAGAGGAGAGGAGAGGAGAGGAGAGGAGAGGAGAGGAGAGGAGAGGAGAGGAGATGCCTCGTAGCGCTGCAGCTCCACTCCACTCATTATGACACACACACGCACACACTCACATCCTTTTCTTATCCTCTCCACACACACACCCACACACACACCATCTCTCAATCTCCTACCCGATTACACCCGCACACTAAAACCCCTTTCTCCACACCTCCCCAACACTCTACCTTCCCTAAAACCTTTTTTGCTTCCTCTGACACACACACACACACACACACACACACACACACACACACACACACACACCTCCCCCCACCCCCATCCAGTAATCTGGCTGGCCCGTGGCCTCCTCTCTCTCGCTCCACTGTTCTGTGTGATAGAATATCGATCGGTTTGCCTCGGCTCGGCGTGGAGCAGGAGGAGGGGGCAGCTGCAGGGCTATAGGGTGTGTGTGGGTGTGTGTGTGTGTGTGTGTG
>CAEGAF010139901.1:0-14443 GCA_903067075.1 Micropoecilia bifurca
ACATAAGCTCTTTCAAAATACTTATCTGCTAAGTCACAAGATTGGTAAATTTTGCAAAAGTGAAACTCATATGTTTATTTTGTGGAACTTGGTTACCAGAAAGGCCATCATCTCTTGGCAACACATTAACAGATTAGCAACAAAAATTCGTATTGATCAAAAAACATAAGATTTCTTGTGCTCTTTGGAAATATTACTTATTTTACACTAACAAGAATTGTGCAGTTGGTGAATTTTGCATAAAAGTTTTTTTTTGTCTTTAGTGGTAAATATATTACAAAACACACGTTCAATACAAAAGTAAAACTTTCGACTTATACTTCGTGGCAGTTCGTTAGCAGTAGAAAACCCTTATCTCTTAAAACCAAATTAATAAGTTATATAATTTAAAAAACAAAACATCTTGAAATAAACCCTACCTTATTTTATAAAAGACATTTACAATTGGTACATTTTGCAAAAGTGAAAATCACAAGTTTATTTTGTGGCACTTAGTGAACAGTAAACACACCCATCTCTTAGCAACAGGCTAGCAACAAAATTGTTATTGTTCAAAAATATACGATTTCTTGTGCTATTTGGAAATATTATTATTTTACACTAACAAAAATTGTGCAGTTGGTAAATTTTGCATGAAAAGTTTTTTTTTTGTCATTAGTGGTAAATATATTAAACACACATTCAAGACAAAAGTAAAAATCTCGATTTATACGTCGTGGCAGTTCGTTAGCAGAAAAAACCCGCTTATCCAAATTATAAATAAGTAATATTGTTTATAAAACATAAGCTCTTTCAAAATACTGCTCATCTGCTAAGACACAAGATTGGTAAATTTAGCAAAGGTGAAAATCATATGTTTACTTTGTGGAACTTGGTTACCAGAAAGGCGATCACCTCTTGGCAACACATTAACAGATGACCAACAAAAATTCTTATTGATCAAAAAACACAAGATTTCTTGTGCTCTTTGGAAATACCACTTATTTTATTCTTCAGAATTGTGCAGTTTGTGAATTTTGCAGAAAAGTTAATTCTGTTTGTCTTTAGTGGTAAATATATTACAAAACACACATTCAACACAAAAGTAAAACTCTTGATTTATACTTCGTGGCAGTTCGTTAGCAGTAGAAAACGCTCATCTCTTAACACCAAATTAATTATAGGTGTAGGGTAATAGGTGCCTTAAATGCATTGCATAGAAGCATTTAAAAATGGTGTAAACATTGGTGTTTATGCTATGACATAGATGAACTTTGTTTATTACAGGTCACTTCTGAAAATGCTTGATTTCACTCAATTTTATTTTGGGTTACCGAGTAATAATGCTGTACTCAAATGCACCCAGATTTTTAAATAAAAATAATAAATATGTAAAATGATAAGATTGTTTTGATTCCCCAATAAAATATCAGGCTGTAGTGATTTGACCTACCAATTAAACTATACTACGTAACCAATAAGTGAAACATGACAAACTATTGCTCAGTTCAAAGGGTGTAATTAACAGTATTTTGTTGACTACTCCACTGCAGTGATGGAGAAAGACTTTATAACTGCTGATTACATCATTAGGCAGGACAAATTCAGGGTATTGAGGATAATCCCTACTCACTTACACTTGGTGGATAACTGAACAATGCTCCCTGACATTGTGGATCAACTTAAGAGAAACAGTTTCCTGAAATTGGAGAAAGTTGCTTTTCTGTTCTCTGTTGCTGTTTCCTGTTTAGAGAGGCCAGCAGCATACCTTGTGTGTACTTATATTACTATTTGTTTGAGATTCGATTAGATTCAGAAGACTGCTTATAACATCTGATAGCAGGTAAAAAAAAAGAAAATTAATTAAATTGAGGTGCAGTTTTTAAATCATGACTTCACATTAACAAATATCAGAATTTAGAATAATACCAATTTACAATGCAGATACCTATCTATGCTTTTTGTCTCAGTTAAATATTTTGATAAAACTTTGTATTTGTATAACTATGTTCTTCTTGTGAACATGTGAAGAAACTGTTTTAATAAAAGAGAAGAATGTGTTTGCCACTCCTTTTGTTTTTCTTTCTTGGGTTTTTAATCAAATTGGTTCCCATGGAGGTCAAAGAAAACAGTTTTTCAAAGGGTTAATTTAAAAATTGTTTGTGCATAATAGTATTTGTGCCTGCGTAAAAATATCTGTGCGTGTGTAATACTGGATTTGTAAACCTTAAAAATAAAATAAATCTTCCCCTACGGCTATAAATGTGGGAAAATTACACAAAAGTCACCTAGTACACACACACAAAACTGCATGTACACACACATCCGCCCTGTGCCCCAATAAAATCCCACACTGGAGTTGTAGAAGTGTGAGGAAAATAAAAAATGATAATGGGGAAAAATATAGATATTTTCTCCCAGAAGAAGCTTGTGGGATGGCCAATATTAGGAGTTTGAGACTAAAAGATGAAAACATTAAGTGTAATTTTAATTTTTTGTGGCTGTAACAAGTAAAAAAACATGGCAGAAATGCTCACAGATTAGCTATTTATTCTGAGCTTTTTTCTGTAGAATCCATTTCTAATGGCTTTTTACATTTAGAAACTGTTTTTTTTTTTGCCCATTCTCTCTTGCAAAATAGGTGAAGATCTGGCAGGTTGGATGCAGAGATTCAGTAAACATGATCAATCTTTGCCAAACTTTTGAATTGGATTAATGTAAGATATTTTCTGCTAGGCCCGCCCTATATTTAGCCTCTTTCCAACAACTTTGACCAGCTTTTTGATACTTGCTAAAGAAAAGCATGATGCTGCTGCCACCACCACGTTTTACAGACGGGATTGTGTGCTCATAATTCTTTCTGTTCACTGATGTTTTCTAACACAACATCTGCACAGTATAGCTGGATTTATATTGAGAATGATCAGAAACAGCCAAATAGGTGAGTTCGGACGGCAATTGGCTGAAACTAATGGTTTTCATAAGTTTTGTATAAAGAGGGCTGAATAATAATCACACCAGATTTTGCAGCTTTTTATTAATTGGTAAAAGCTATAAGCTTCTTCCCCATTCAGTGCTGCTTTGTGATGTGGTCACCACTCAAAAACCAAAGATAACATACCAGATGGTTCTAATACGACAAAATAAGTATTTTACATATTAAAATTACATACTTTCCAGGCTATGTTTCTAAATTTTAGCATGTAAATTTTATAACGTTTAGAAACAACAATATTCCTTGTAGGATCCGGTGGTTTAAATTTGAGATGGCTACTTAATCGTCTTCTCTCCAGAAACACATAGATATCTTGCAGAATCAGAAAATGGCTGCAGCTGTAAAAGGCCATAGAAAGTGCTGAGATGGCTGAGGTACAGAGCTGAGCAAAACAGACTCCTTTACAAAAAAAAAAATAAAATATTGTTTTGGAATGTTAATTGCCCCAGGTTTTAAACTTATTTCCCATGTAGCTGCAGAGTTTCTCCTTTGCTCCTCAAAATATGCTGTAATGTTTCTAATTTAAGGCCAAACTTATGATTTTGTTCTTATGAATTAGAAGTATTCTTTTCCAACTTTTGCCAGCTGCAGTTTCAGCTTTAGCAGCAGCTCTAGGGCATAGCAATAACAGTGGGTTTAGCATGGGGAATTTATGTAACATACTGCAATGGATTTCATGTTTTAGCCTCACAGCAGGCCATGATAACAGAAAGAAAGAAACTGAGAAATGGGGGTTTGTGTGTGTGTGTGTTTGCGTGTGTGTGTGACTGTGCTGCAGCATGCATCATAACTAGCCCCTGGTTCTGAGCAAAGTCTGTAAAATATTTTGTTCATTTGTGTTAGTATTGAAACCTTTAGCTCACATCTTTAGTAACTGCTTAATTTGGTTATTAGAATGTGTTTTTGCATGGTTTGATCTTTATAAATATTAGTTTACAGTTAGAAAGTTTCCTTGGGAAAATCGACCACTTACGCCTACTTACCCTTGAGGTTTTATGTCACATTGTAAACCCCATGCTTGAATGTATTTCTTTGGGTTTTTATGAGATAAATCAACAGAAAGCAGCAAATAATTGTAAAATCAAATAAAAAGTAGACATGGTTTTTATTTATTTATTTTTTTAGAAAATAAGAAGAGGAGCCTGCATTTGTATCCAAATCATTTTTCCCTGAATAAGGCCAATATATTTGTTACCTTCAGAAGTAACCAAATCGTTCAATAGTCCATCTATATACAGTCTGAGTATAAATTTAAATGTCAAAGTGAACAGCAGCGAACATGCAGGATCACAAAAACCAAGAAATACAGCAGACAAGTCAGGAAGAAAGTTGTGGAGAGGTTTAGAGTAGGTTTATAAAACAACATCACTATTCAGTCAATCGTCTTCATGTGAATAAAAATGTCCCAGCTGAAAATTGGGACATTGAAATGTTGAATTGAAAAGCTGGAGAAAAGAGCGACCAATCGGAAAAGCAGGCCTGAAGTCCATGGTGATTAACGAGAAGTTGCAGCGATGTGCAGCTCAGGTAGAAGCATAAAGAACAGAAGCTAATCATGCACTTCAGAACTCTGGCCTCTCTTTGGAGTTTCAATGTGAGCGAGTGAGGAAAAGTACAAGGGGAACAAAAGTTTTTGATTGGATAACATAATTTATTACTCTTTTCTTGGTAAAAATAATTTCGTGGCACAACTTTAAAGTGACAGAGAAATATTGCCAGAGCTATCTGCTGTTTTGACGTCACTGTATCACTATTAGTTCTTTTTCCAACAGCAGTCCTCTCAAATAATGAGCTTTCTTTGTTGGATAGACATCAAGCAGAAGTGAGAGCATCCATCAGTGAAGCTCATGCTCATTTTCCGAGCCTCTTTCTCTGTCGCACACAGTGACACAGTGCACATTTCCCATGTAAAAGAGCTCTAAATGACACAGTCAGCAGGTGGCCCTCACTCCTCATTTCAACCAATTATACAGACGGCGAGCGCCTTTCAGGCTTGATCGCTGCAAGTTTTTTCCCCCCTTTTCTTTTCTCTCTTTTCCTTTTGATGATCCAGTCTGTGGCGTGAGCTGAGCCTCACATTTGTCTCGCTCTTCGGATGGCAGCTGGATGGTTATCTGATGTTGTGACAGCACAACATTTAAAAACGGAACGAGGTCAGCAACTCGTTCAAAACAGACTGACTGCATGAAAACATCTCAGAAGCCAGCGGTATCAGGCGAGGTGGGTGTCACCGGGGAGGAAATGATGGCCTGTGAAAGGGTCTAACTGTGAGGGATTCTGTTGTAAGCGCAGACTGTCCAGAGACGGGAGACGGTGCGAGTATTTGTCACTTTGTGGGGAAGCGTAGACAGTGTGCTGGAAGCTTAAATCATTGATTTGACAAGGTGTCGCAGCAGCAGACGCAGCGGATGGTTTCACTGGGGACCTGCCCAGGGCAAAGCCTCCGGGAGTCTTTCCCTTACAATTTTGTCCAAAAAGTATGAAAAGAGCCAAAACGAAAATGGAATGAAATAAAAGTCTCCAAAAGGACAGCAAAGACACAGCACAGAATCACCTCAGAGAAGTTAAGTAGCTGCTATACGAAAGAGGAAAAGAGCACTAAAGCAAAAGCAGAATCTGAAATTCCTGTATTCCAGCAGAAGATAACTGAAAGGGAAACAAAAAAGAACTTCAGAGATTGAAAAGGCAATCTGAAGTTTAAAAACTGCATAAAATGGCCATGCAGATGTTAGATGTCTACAAAACAAAAAAGAAGACAGAAAAACAACACAAAATATGAATGGAAGGCATAATGACCACAGACATAGAAACAGCATAAATAACAACTGAAAAATACAATAAAGCAGCACATTTAATAAAACAATTGCTAGGGACAGAAAACAAAGAAGATTCATTAAAAAAAGCATAACAGAATAATATTCAAACAGAAAAACACTGAAAAGCAAAATACCAAATGACCGCAGCGCTCCAAAATATTGATAACAGCAAAGAGGGAAGTTTTAAAATGCAAAAAAGGTAAAATGATCAAAAGATGAGAAATGTGAGCAGGAGAAAGAAAAACACACCAGAACAGACCAAAGAGGATGAAAACAAACATAATGCCTTGATTAAAATGAAATGGAGTAAAAAAATGTTTCACAAAACACCAGATAAAATACTGGTAACAAAGAAAGTGCTTTAAAATTTCACAAAATGCTAAAGATCTACAGAAAAATCTGACTGAAAAATAACAAAATGAAATGGAATTCAGAATGTGATGCACAGATGCTCTTCAATTTTATGGCCTATTTTTCTGTGTTAAGAACTTTGCTACAAAACCTCAGTTTTTTTGTTTGAATTTAGCCTTCATCCAAAGATAAATGTGTTGAATTTTTTTGCATCATTTCAATTTAATCTAATCTGCTTTGTGTTAGAACTCATCTAAATCTGAATATTTCGCTCTTATTCATAACAATGCTTCCATAAGTCAGATTTTTTTCCATCAGTATAAGCAAACCCCAGCCTGGTTCAACTTAATTTTCTCTCACCACAGAGTTTAGCCAAGAGGCATCAATGAATTGTTTCTCAGTCGGAAGAGATCAGATTTTATTGGCTCCCCTATCTATACAAAGTGATAAAAATAGGTGATTTCCGTAAAGACCTAACTAAACCCCACTGTTCTTGGCAGGGATTTTTAATAACGATGTTCAAAGAACTTTGCAAGATCTTGGCTATATTCTTAACTTTTTCTTCATCAATATTTAACACTGCACCAAATTAAATGAAGTTTTTCAATTTCATCTCAGTGCTGTGGCTTGTTTTTCTATTTTATTATTATTTAGCTCAGTTAAAATGTTCAGAGGAACCTCAGTAACTATCCTATTTGCACCTAAATAACTCATCTTTTAATAAAATCTTAAAAAGTGAGTTTTCTACCAAAGGGGGAGAAAAACAACATCTTAACCTCCATGTCTAGTAACTAGTTATTCCTAAATACAAAAATATTACAAAAATATTAGAAAATGTTCTTGAACTTTTCTACTTTTTGTTTGGCTTTCATGTAACGCATGTAAATGGGTTAAATTAGTATAAACTTGAGTTATTGTTTAGTCTTATGAGTCACAGTTTTACTTATTTTAATTGTTAGGTTCTATGAGTGTAAATGGGCAAATTTAGGACTTTCTATTTTCTAGTAGACATTATGAAGATCAATACATCCGTCTTATCTGAATGGCACATACTAATGTTTTCCCATTTTGCTGAGAAACGTAGAGGTTATTTACGCCCCACAGTAACAGGAAGTCTGCATAACTAAATGTTTTAGACATTTTAATCAATACATAGTGCTGCTGGAAAGTAATTGTGACCTTTCAGAGTTCCTTTTTGTTTTTGCTTTTCTGCCACATTTAAATATTTTAGAGCATCAAAAGACAATTAAATCGCTCAAAAATATTGATTTAAGTTTTAAGGTAAACCAATATGACCGTTTGTTGAAAAGTGGTTGCCCCCGAAACTGTATAACTCTCACGAAGCATTTGTTACAAAAAAATCCCCTTTTCCAGACTTTTAAAAATGTTTTTCATTTGTTTTTATATTTGTTAAATTGTGACTTGACATGTATTTTTCAGCCGACGTCAATTTGCCAGACCGGTTTTGTTTTAGGAGTTTTTCTTGGCCGTAATCAGGCAGGGGAGCTTCTGGAGAAATTGAACCAAAAACAAAATCAAGTGTATCATGGTTAAGTCACGATTTAACAAGAGGAGCAGATAAGTTTCCCCACAGGGCCAGATTGCTTTGGATAGCTTTTTTCTTTAATTTCTTACATCCAAATACATGAAATCTTCATATGAAACAGTCCCATTCATTTACTCAGATTATCTGCATCTGATGATGACATCAAATTAATGATCTGAAACAACAAATTGTGACAACATAGGAAATTAACTTGAGAAAGCTTTTATAAGGCAAATAATTTTTAATGGCACTATTTATAAGGACAAACTGCAAATGTGCTTTTCCTATCTTTATTTTATAGTGCTTGTTTAGGTTCTCAGTGGAAACAATTATTTTTTAAGCTGAGATTGTTGACCTACTAAAAGGACTGAGAATCCCTCAAATAAAAAGGCTGAATTCATCAAAAATATTGAGCATGAGATGATGCTGCCACAGTATAAGAATTGTGCTATTTTAGGGCTTTATATGCAAAAAATCTCGAAGTGTCCAGTATTTGCAGTATGATACTTCATTCTGATGAAGTTTGAGGACACTGTGATACCCAGTGGTTTATGTTGTTTACCAGATATATAGTCACACATCTGCCGGTCCGACTCCGTTACATACATCTTAGATGACTAAAATGGCTTTGATTCAAAATAAAAAGGTTGTCATTTTTGGCACGGCATCTTGGAGATGCAATGTGCCTGACAGAAACTCTCAAAAGAGGCTGAATTCGTTATAGTTACGGACCTACAGAGACAGAGCTGTCTGTAAATAAACTGAATTTTTGATAAAAGAGAAATATGCCACTCATATTTACAGAGCCTCTTATGAGCTGGTATAAACTGGTACCGGATACCAGCGCTGCCCTCTGACAGACATTAAAAAAAAGAAGCTAAGCTAGGGTTCTGACACAAATATAGCAGTTAGTTGAAGTGATATTTAGATTTTATTTTGTTTGCCAAAAATATGAAAACCGCAGAAAGTCTTGAAGCGATCACACATCACCAAACCAGCTCATGTAAAAGATTCACCTCAATTTCACCCAACCCAAAACAATCAGGACAACTTGAACCGAGACGGATGTGACTCCATCTGTACCTCCCGACCCTCTATTTTGTCCCCATGGAAACGCACCCTGACCGCCAGAGAGGAGCAGCAGCAGCAGCAGCCAGGGATCTCTGCTCTCTGCCGGCCATGAATGATTGCTCGCTAAACAGGAGGCCAAAAGCCTTATTAGCTCCCTGATGTATCTCAGGATTCATTTATACAAAATAAATCTTCAGCTGGCAGCCTGCTACATTAAAGACGACACTACCAGCGCTGGCGGACGCGTTGAGTGAATTTTTGAGTTCAGGCATGCAGCTCAGAGCATCGTAATATAAAAGCACAAGTAAAAGTAAATACATCTGAGCATTTTACTCAGATGTATTGCTTAACATCATGACCTTCCCTCTTGTTTTGGGTAACTATAATCAGAGGTGACAATGGGGGAATTAAAAGACTGAATAAATTTATTTTGCTTTTGAGGAAGTCAATTTACTCAGTGTCCCTGCTTTGTCTCTGCACTATCTATACATGGTTTTATGTCCAGCTTGCAGCACTCTTCATCACAGTGAACTTGTGATATTGCAGTGCTAGGGGGAGGCCTGATTGGTTGTCATGCTTGATTATTGTAATTTATGTTGTGAAAAATCCAATTTGTTTGCATGTGGCTTCCCTGGAATTGGGTTGATGGGATTTTCCTTTTTGCAATCACAGCAACACAAAGTGTGTACATAAGCTCCAAAAAGTTGGATTCCTAAAATTTTTAGAATTTTAGTTTAGCTTTTTATTTATAAACATTGCACAAAAAAGTGAAAACTGGTGTTTGGTCAATAATTTATGTGCCGTTAGAAGATTTCCTGAGAGTAAACTCTGCACTTCATTGGATATGGAGTACCACACAGCTCCATCTTGGGGCCCTTCTGATTAATATCGGCAGTCTTCAGCTATCTCAGAAGATAAAAATAATAATAATAATACAAAATACCATAATTATGGAAACTATACACCATTCTACTTGACCTCAAAGCCTGTATTTTTTTTTTATCAAAGACTTAAATTTGCCTTTTGCAGAAGCTACCATGTGCATGATGAGATGTGAAATTTATGTCCTCTGCATGATGGTGGCTCTATACCCCTATGTATACAGCTACTTCCAGCCTTGCCTGAACCCTCCTGTCCTGTACTTTGACTGGAAATGTTGACGTTGTGAGATAAGTGATACGTTTTGTGAAGAATTTTAAATTGCATCCGACAGGGTTTTTTTATTTGCAGCAAAGCTGTTTTTGTGTTGTTAGTTATAAAGTACTGACTCACTAATATACATCACATTATCATTGATTTTACCTTAAGATTGAAATACAGGAGTTGGTGGATAATTATTCCAGTAATTTACTGTTATAACAAGATGTACTTTATGGTTCACACATTGTTCTAAACTCCTGAAACACAGTTTCCGAATCAGGCTTTCTTAGCTTGCGGCCCTCTGGATAGAATATGTTTATTCACTGAATTAGTTATACAGTTTTAGGTGACCCCATTTGCATCAACAAATTCCTGACGGTCAAATGCTCTATCTAAGGTGAGGGAAAAAAAGAATAGCAGTAAATTATCGAGGGGTAAATAGGATTTTAAGCTGGACAATAAAATAATACAGCTATTTCTCTGGCAAAATATTGCTGCAAGACATCAGTCATTTTGAGAGGCAACTTTTTTGCCTTTTTAATAAACAAAAGAAGTCAATAATTTGTAGGATTTGGCAAAACAAAATCTGAAAACCTGTTGATAACGCTGTCTTGGTGTTTTGTTTTATGGACCACCAACTGTAATTTAACCATGAGTGGAAAATTGAAAATGCACTCACTGCAATCCACACAGCAGGAACTCGTGTCTGGCTGTGGCTGGCACCACGGGATACAACACATAATAGAGACCTTTTTACAGCTGCAGGCTAGTAAACCCGTCAGGTGTTTTGCTTGTTCGGTTCCGAAGATCATTGCTAATTAATTAAATTTGAATTAAAATAATTTAGGAAACAGATGATACAGAGAGTATTTTGTACAGGGGATCTGTCTTTAAAATATAAGTAACATGTGAACGTCAAGAACACAGATCCAGTTACAGTTACTGGGACTGATGGAGGCTGGGCAAAGAGTGTTGACTTCATCGTTTACGAGTCTGAGGGTGGAAGCTGTGGGTTTCATATTTCTTGACTTTACGCTGCTGTAGCTGTTTATTGATGGCAGTCACATGATGGGACAGTGGGGTGTATTCTGTCCTGTTGCAGACCCTCTAGATGTCCCTAACAGCCTTGCTGTGCTGCAGGGATGAAAACCGGGTTTACATACCACACTGCCATGATGTTGATGATAACATGTTGGTTTCTGGTGAAGTTGTTGAGGATGTTCACTGACATGCCAGACCCTCGGCCTTATAAGAATGTCTCATCTGAGATTAGCAGAGAAGCTGGTGAGTACGAGATGGTCCTTAATTTGGTTTCTGTACAATTCAAACATTGTTTAACTACTTCTTTGGTCTGACTAATTTACACTGATCTAAACATAATGTTATTTATAACCAACTGCCTGATAGTTGAAAAGTTGAAAAATCCTTCTGAAGAGTGAATTCTTATACTCAAGACCTATCCCAGTGCCTATTTTAAATAAGGATTATTTAAAACAGTTTAAACAAAAATTTTATTTATTTGCAGAATTAAACCATAAAGTTACAAGTCAATAAATAAATGAAAAGAAATTTCCATGATAAACCAGATTTTAGATTACTAATTCAGTGGATTAAGAGTCTAACCCCATGAAGTCCATTAATATTTTTGAAAGTTTAACATCTTGAAGACAAGTTACTGCAAATGGCAAAGACAGAAAATGTGTAGCATTAATACTTGTACTTGTTTACATGCTGATGTTGTTCCCCCTCACCCACTGCTGCACCTTTGAGGATAAATAATGGGAAATTTGATTTTCTTTGCCCCGGGCGTCTGGTCTTTGCCTCTCACAGAAAGGGAGGACAGGAACTTACTCTTTAAGTCCATAATACAATAATCTTGAAAGACAAACTAAAGGCAATAAACAGCTTGAGCCAATGAATGCCCTTGCCCTCTATTATAGGAGCCCTGAATAAATGAAAGAATCATTATTATTGGACGGTGGTCCTTCGGTGGACGGTGGATGAGTTATCGCTTCCCTGTCATAACACTTTATCACAAATGTGGCTGTTAAGCAGACAGTAGTCATTTAAACAGAACACACTGTTTTCCTTTGGAAAGGAGGACAATGATGGTGGACTGAAAGCAGGTGTTCAAGGAGACTACAGATGTGTCTGTCAACATATCGAGCTGCTTCTATTAGCAAACTGTTATTTAAAGATGTAATCCAGGTCAGTTGTTGTTTTCCATGGCTTTGTTCTGCAAGCGTGTCACACAAACTGATTTGCCTGGTTTTAAAAAAAAACAGCCAGAGACATTTCCCATAGAGCGACTTAGCTGTAGCACAATATGAACTCTGGCATCAGCAGCGAGCCCACTGTGATGTGCTTCTAACTTCCAATGTAACATATTCTTGAAATCTGAACTGGTGTTGTTACAGACCGTTGTCGTGATTTTGTTTGTTTTTACTTTTTAGTGCAGATTGTATGCTGCACACCCACAGCTGAAGTGATGAAGGGCAATAAGTTTCTACATCACTTAATCACTAAGTTTAATTTTCTCTCTTGAGTTGTATCAGTAAAAATGATAAACTGTATTACACCAAATTACATTCAGTTGAGTGTGTACATTAACCCTTTAAGATAACTGAACTATTTCCATGATGAATTTGATCCAAGCATTGCTGTCACAGCCGTCTTAAGATGTTACTCTAGTGCTAAGCTGAGAAACTTTAAGTACAAAATTTTGTCTTTTAACTGGTTCAGTAAACACGTCATCTTAACAGTTCGAACATCTGTGAACTTTTTCCACATTTTGTCTCTTTGGTCCCACCTTAAATCAAAAAATATAAACTGAAGACTCTGGTTCTATTCATAAAGTCTTATAGATTACGTTTAGCTGGATCCGGTTTCTGTTCATTTCTGTACAGGAGCCTGCTGCACTACAGGAGTGAGACCAGACTGCAGCACCGTTTGCAAATATGAGAGCAGTGGAATAAAGCTGTAACTTAATGCATTCTATTTCTTCTAACTTCTCTCTCGCCATTAATGATGCCAAGCCTTGTTTTACCTGAGAATGTGCCTCAGGATACATCTTGTGCATCCAAGTAAGATTCTCTGCTCAAATTTCAACAAAGTTGCAACCATCAAACAACAAAGTGCCTCATGATCTACTTCAAAAGATTTCAAGAAAGTGTTACAGATGGAAGAGAAAATATAAGAGGACGGAAAACAACATTTATGTGCAAATTAGCTTGCACTGTGAAGCCAGTTATGCTTTAAAATGTGCTCCAATAGTTTAGATCATTCAAGAAATATGTGTGCCAACTTGGAAACTGGATTAAAATGTTGATTATAATGTTAAATGAGCTTAAGGTGATACAAAAAGATGGTGTTGTAGTAATGTTTTTTTTACTAAATTCATAAGAAAAGCTGGCAGCACAGTGTTTTTTTAAATTTTCTGTGCCATCTGTTTTATATGGGTTTGGAGATCTTAAGCCTCAGCACAGCTTTAGTCCAATGTGCCACAGTCTGAATGGCACATTGGACCATTTAACCAAAAATGACAACAAGGACGTTGTCTTGCATCCACATTAGCGAGGATTTTACTGAGTGACTACCAAAATGTAACTTTGTCAAAAAGGAACATGAACCTTAGTATATTGGAAGTAGCTTGAAGGAGTGCAGGCCGAACCAAAATATAGACAGAAGGAAAGAAAAACACGCTGAAGAATGACCAAGATCAGTTCTCGGTAAACAAACAACACAGAAATGATCAAAACTGGAAACACAAATAAAACTTAAAATTCAAATATCCACAGATCATAACATAAAAAACAATCATTTAACTGTGAAATCAGGCGCAGCTACAAAAAAAAAGTGTTGACTACATTGGATCAAATATTATTGTTCAATTTATCTCTGTGTCAACAAGAGGTAGTCCTCTGTGTGAAATTGTAAGGCAGTACAATATTTTAAAATTCAGTTTGACCCTACGTGTATTTGGGACTCATGGGTAAAAAGCATCCATTTTATTTCTGGCACTCTAAAATAGCGGAAATGATGATCTGTCGGCACAGTTACTCATTTCCTGAAAGCATGGCCATGATTATGCAACAGCTGCTCTTTTCAGGAATAATTTCCCATAACAGAATCTCCTGAAATTGAGAAAAACTTTCACTTTTAAAGCCATGGGTGTCACGATGCGTGTGGTGAATGGTGGTGAGGAGACGCTGAGACCCAGGTATGTTAAAGATGAAAGGTGGTTTATTAAGGAAGCTCTACAGTCCAGCAACAGGCAGCACGGCGGAACGTAGCACACAGCTAACACCGGTAGCAACTGACACAAAAAAGGACTGACACGAAGAGCTACAGCAAACCAGGACTTTGCAGTTCTACTGGAGAGCTGGGCTGACATAAAGAGCGAATGCCGGCACAGGACTTCACAGTTCAACTGTGCCGGCAGACTGACTGACTGACATAGACACGACAAATGACAAGGACCCGACGAGGAACAGAGACAACAGAGGGGACTAAATACACAAGAGGTAATCAAGAGAACGAGACACA